>JABFPN010000514.1:0-44850 GCA_022817305.1 Leptoteleia sp. ZL-2020
TCCACGGAATGCGCCGTGTTTAAAGAGTCTTTGTACTTATGTACCGCTGAGACGCGTGCGACGAAACGAAGACGTAATGACGACGCGAATTTTAACCGCGAGTTACCACGGATGCGATATGAGTAATAGCTGTTTTGAAATGCTAAATATTGTTTGGCGTACGGTTTATTTTGAAATTTAAATACACTTTCGTTTAAGCCTTAAAGCGCCGCTTCCCCGCTAAAACAATATTGGATCGAGCTAATTTTGTTGCAAAGTTGGCTTTAAGTTTAACTGGACAAATTGCAGACCGCCGGGGGAAGTGTTAGTAATTCAACATCGTTATTAAATGTTTGTACAAAGAAAATGTTCCTATTAAAACTAATAGAAAATATATTAAAATTTGTTATTTAATCAATTTGTATAAACCTATATTTATTGCAAGCAACTATTGTAGCACAATATTTTACACCAATTTGCAAGGAATAAAATAAGAAATCATTACAGATTCAGCTAAATATAATGTACAAGTGTTATATATATATAAAAGTCAGATGTATGCATGGAAAAAATGTGTAATTAATTCAGTGCCTTATGTTCCATGAATGCTTAGCATGGAAAAGCTCATAACGTCTCGTAAATACTATACCAAATCAGCATGGAGTCCAGGCAAATCCGTGTTTTTCTGCGCGAAAAGTAATGTTCGGCGGTACGTTAACTGCGCATGCGTTGATGGTTGACATATGTCAAACAAGTTGTAATACTTGATAAGATTATATTTAATATTTGTGCGCTGTACGACTATTTCCAATAAAAAAAAAAAAAGAAAAAAGAAATTATTAATTCAGTTTTCAAGGTACGGGTATGTTTTTTAATTTATGTGCTACGAATGCCTGCAGTGAAAGAGAAAGTTTAATGGCAAAATTTATTTTACGTTCAAAACGCTTTATAATTGATATTATTAAATGCTTATTTCATTATTTATAATTGAATCATTAATATTAATATAAATGTTTAATTGCTTCATTTAAAATTTAATAAATTATCATTTATTAGCTGCACTGTGATTGTTTCGTATATGCAAATAAAACTATTTTATGTTAATCAAACGTTGCTATAAATTATAGTAATTGTACTAGCTTTTTTCTTATTATTTGATAATAAAGTAACATTTATGGTTATATAATTGTTAATAAGAAAATAGTAATATTATGTGGACTGGTGGCAAAGGGCGCGACTGATGACTCTGAGGTAGCGACTATTCCTTCACGTTCACAATTTTTCTAATACATATTTGTCAAAATGCGACACAATATTATAAAGAACGCTATAAATGCAATACGCGTTATTAACAAATCATAGCAATTAACTAATAAATTTATCCCAGTGCGGAGAACTTGAAGACACAATGTTGTTGCATCTTTGCGGGGGGCTACGAGCAGGTGTGCCCGTGATTTGAATAATTTTATGATCCACTTAAACACGCGAGTGATTACGGCGCTGGGACGGGCATTGTGTTGACGTGTCGTGGGCAAGGTGGACCGCGTGAAAATGGAGGGATGGGGGGGGGGAACCACGCCTAGTCGCGCATTCTGCGCTCGTCTTCTCCTCGGCTGAGAAAACGGCGCGCTCGCTGTGCCCCGCTGCGTGAAATGAGTTATGTACACTGCCAGCTATTGGCATTCATGTCGCGTCGTAAATCGGGCCTGACACCTTGACGAATGAAATCAGTGGTTGTCAGGCGAGAAGGCCTCTCGAGAGGCTTTTGCGCGGCTGATAAGATTAGTCAGGTGTTTGACGATGCGCTCCACGATCGCGCCGAGCTTGTTTAGGCGAGGCGCAGCTTGATGCGCGCAATTCCAGATCGCGCATAATTAACGCCGCTAATCGGCTATCCGATCGCCGAAGATGACAGAAGGACGGATTTAGATGACTAATTTGCACGATACATCTGCCGGGTAAACAGGATGGGTGGACGTGGGAATTATTATTCCGCTTTTACTCACGGCGACGTTTTAATTCGCGCACAGTCCTCGTAGGCGGGGTTTGATAAGGGTGCAAATAATAATAAAAAAAAAAGAACAAGACTCTTTTTAAGGCATTACCCGGTCGAAATTATGCCGGATAGGAATAAGTCGGCTTGAGATACAGTTTGTTGTCTCGCGGAGAGGAAGGTAATAATTTTGCGAAATTATAAAGAGTTATGGAATGAAATAAAAGAATTTAAACCTGAAAATATAAGTTCTTTTCTTCAAGTTTATATCGTCTTACTTTTGCCACGTCATTTTTCATGTATAAGTAATACAAATTTTAAACATAGTGCATATTATTTATTGTGATCATCACTGTTGGTATTATGATGTGTAATTATGCTGGAACCTTGTTTAAAGTAAATTGCCGAGGCCGGAAGTTTTCTTTTAAAATAAATGGTGTGTTCAACTGATATGGTTGGAACTACCGTAACTGTTCTTTCGTATGAAATTTTCATGTTCTATAACATGGCTTTATGAATGTTTAGCGACTAAATTGTGAATCAAATGAATAATTCCTTTTAAAGTTAAATTGTGTCAGTTTTTCACGGTCATTCTGATAATTCCAAATAATTATTTGGATATTAAAGTTAATTTTTATTTAAATGTAAATTCACAAGCACTTTCTGACATTAGAATTACATTTGTAATTCTATTCGAGATGTTGTAACGTTCGTAATCTGGATTAGTTGGGATTTTGCAAACTGTTTTTATACGAACATGTGAATTTGAGAAATTCGTTGAAGGTTCGAGAATAGTTGCTGGGCGTACATAAAATGGTACAGGACAACATAAAACTGAACATTCCACATCTAATTGGCGGAAATTATGTCTTTTGGAAGACAAAAGTGCGAGTTATTTTGGTGGGCGATGATTTGTGGAATGTTGTCAGTGCACGGGAAAAAATACGCCATAGGGTTCACAGCAAAATGGCATTGATTCAACATAGACAATATATGTAAGATCAACACGATGTATTGCGTTGGCCTAACAGCGCGCCTTCTTTTGTTTTACCGAAATTATATGACTGTTTTACCGACAGAGCACGGTTCACTCTATTCACAGCATAATTGTTACTAGTTCACCATGTAGGATCAACAGCGTATGGCCAACATTGTCTAGCAATGTTATTCCTATGCCGTTATTTTTTCCCGTGTGAACTAAAGCCTGAAGTGGTAAACGAAGAATGGCGAAAGCAGAACAATAAACCAATGGCGTATATAACTTTGAACGTTGAAGACAACCGGTTGATTCATTTTGCACATTTGAACACCGCGCACAATATTTCGGAAGTGCTAAGAAAGAAGAATATTCTACCTCATACTCGATAAAACACATTCCTTTCAAACGTGAAGCACTGATTTTTTACAGTTTTATATATATATAATAAAAAAAAAACAAGTCTGAAGGCTACTAATATCTGTCAATCAATTTTAAAATTTTACCCATCCATAATTACTTTCAGACGAAATTCTCGTTATTTAAATAAATAAAATAATGCTTCTGAATATTTTCGGTCTTATTTACAGTACGATCGATAACGTATCAGATATAAACAAAAGTACTTTTCAAGCTATCATAACATAAACAACAAATATAACATAGTACGATTATCTTTAGAGCAGTTAAAGTTGGTGATAGCTGCATTTCTAATGATAAACTGCAGTCGATATACCCGATAGATGTGGTTTCCATCCCATTACTTCTAACTAATAAGGTTATCGAGTAACTCGAGAGTAAATTTTACCAAACTTAATAGATATTTAATCTAAAAGCTTGTAGGTGCAAAGATCATTGGAAATTTGTGCGAGTTAAGTATAAATTAGACTGCGGAATGCCCTCGTAAAGTGAATTCAGTAAGCAGTCCGTGTTAGCGATATCGGTAGCTGTATCACACAGATCCAACTAGTGACTTACTATTTGATTATTCAACTACAGAAATTGAAGCCACTTAAAATGTGGATGAACTCAAATGTCGACTAAACATTTAACCCTTAATTGGACGGAAGGCTCTCTTCGAATGAAAGTTCAACAAATAAAATGAAATCACCAAATTTCTAAGCTTTCCATTTCTATTTGGAATTGACGCCAAGAAAAGGTGTTCTTGATGATGATTAAAGATTGTGCAACGGAACGATAACTTCGAGTTAACAACTTTTAAAGGTGGTTACCCATATTAACCGAATATGGTCAGTCATGGAGATGACTCTGATAGTACGATGCAAATTATTATTCATAAAGATGATGCTTGATAAGATATTTGGAGAAAGTACCGAAAGCAGATGCAATTAGGGGAGAGTACGAAGAGAATTACAAGGTACATAATGACGGATATTATAAAAATCCTTCACTGACTTCCCCTGACCCATAAAGAAGCCCCATCGAAATGATTGCACAACAAAATGAAAGGTAACTTCATCAGTTGGAAGTGGATACTTGAACTATCTTGACGATGCCAAAAGAGCGTTCTGTTTTGCGAAAAGGTAAAGGCCTTTTTTTGAAGTGTAATCGAATACGTGAATCAAACGGAAGTTACAAGCCAGAAGAATATATTTACTATATCGATTTAGTTCACTTCCAAACATAACATATGTTTTACACCTAAAAATAAAAGTATATTTATCAATATTGAACAATTTATTGGTTTTCCTTTTGAGAGTTTTTTAAATCAATACGGGATTTTTGCGTTGCAGCATGGAAAGGCAAAATGCGTCTGGAAAGCAGTAAAGCGTATAATACGCTATCTTGTATCTCCCACCAATAAGAAATTGATATTGTCTTCGGAAGGAAATGCAGAACTTAAGCGTTACGTGGTTGTTGATTGGATTGATGATAGAACTGTCAGGAATTCGACAAGCGGTTACGTGTTCATGTTTGATAAGGGAATCCTGCATTAATCAAGCTGCGAATTTCTGCTGCTGTGTCATCGACAGAAGTCGATCGCCTGGCAGAAAAACAATCGTTATGCTTGGCGGAATTTAAAAAGGGTTCGACGAATATCTATGAAGATAAATAGAGTCGTATTCGATTCATTGAGTCAGAACGAAGTATTGCACCAGGTTCACAGGTGTCCGTTACCATCAATTTACAGACCCTAGGATAAAAGATGTTATAGATTTACCAGCGTTATTGACCACCAAATAGGATAACAGCGTAGAGTTGAAAGAAAATGAGAAATACGGGCAGTGTTAATGTTGCTGATAAATAAACAGCTTCGAAGCGAAGATTTATTACTTATATATCATAATGCCAAAAACGCATTTTAATATTAGCCTCGACAAAAGAAAGTCGTAAAAAGCTTGTCCCTTGGTGGATTTATTGTTGCAAATTATAATGCGAGCGCGCGCTGCAATAAAAGTCCCATTTTTATCCGCGTTCAATATGAATAAACTTAGTTCAATTACTCGTACACATTGATCGTGCATTTAGATAAGTAATCAGTGGTTAGAAAAATGAATTGGATGAAGGTCGGCTATCGAACAATACGAATTTCTCATACTTAACTTGGAACAGCTCTCAATTTATACCCAGTAGTTGGCTCGAACAATAACTAATTGCGATTTTGTAATAAGACATAACTCCGCGAGCATAAAACTTACAACCTAAAAGCGTAAACTATGAGATATTTGACCTTCCCTTAATACTTCTCGAACAATGGTACAGCGCCAGGATCCGTTTGTAATCAGTCATTTTTATCAATAGATATTTAATAATAAAGAATTATGATTCTCACATTTCATTCTTTTTATCCGACGTATTTAATCATGTTTCGTTATTACTGAAATATTCTGCCATTTAATAAAATTTATTTCTTTATAAAAGAAGGCTGTATAAAATATTATCATGAATATATGTATATAATTGTACATTATTTATTGAAACTTCCGCTTATTTTTCATTTTTTTTTGCTCTCTTCGTTAAGTGCGACATTGTTCTGTGTGAAAATTTGCCCTTTCAGATTTATCTTGTTGATATATGATAGATGCAGTATGAATTTTGTTCTTTACTACAGCCATAGTAACAACGTTAAATTTCCACCTCACGTCAATATATAAATCAGTATATATGTGGAACCGGTAAGAGATTTTAATGGATTTTTTTCCCCGGTGTCTCAGTTCAAAGTACACTTTTGCAAAAACAATTTCTGCAGGCGAAATTTATTTTTTAATCATGACATCATTTACTCAGCTATTTCGAATCTGTCTTGTGCTCCGACAAAGTAAATATAGTATGAGAATATTACTAAATAATATAATAAATTTTTAATATTACTAAGTAATATTACTAAAGTTTAAGATTAATGTCAGTTTTTGAATAAATTTCCTTTTAGCGATGACGACAATTTGATATCATCAATAAAAAAAAAGAATCTTAAATCGAAAATCATCCATTGAGCAATGGCATTTTCGCGAGGTGCATTAAAACGAAACCGAAAGTTACGCGTCGGATCCGGGTGTGGGTGTGCGGGGCGCTCGCGCGCGCACTCGCACACGCGCGTCCACACGTAGAGCGGCGCGCTGCTCGCGTACACTCGTGCCTCGGCGAAACCAAGAACTGCGACGCCCCGGGCGATCGCGGACGGCACAGGTGTCTGTCTGCATTATGCCCCGTGCTCGGGCGCTGCTCAGCGACGTCGCGGCGAATACCGAGCGACATTGTAATTTGTAAATTGCGTTCGTGCCTGCTGCGGCTATGACGCTGTACGTCTTTCCCCCTTCCTATCCAGCCGGAAACGAAGTTCGAGGCTACCGAGGCAATCATTCGAGCAAAAAATCTCCTTCAAAGAATAAGATGCGCACCACGAAACCGTTCCGATGATGTTCTTTGAAGCATTTTAAAACGAAACACGATACGTTTCTCAGTAGACGATACTGTTTTGATGGAACGCTCCAATCTGTCAATAATTTCAACCGCTATTATTTCGCGATCGGCAACATTCTCAAGTTGCAAGCTTCGACATCGCCGATTGCGCCAACTGGAGCCTCCTCCGGAATCCGTTTCCATGCTTAAACCCTGCCGCTTATGCGCAATGATTGATTAATTAAATTAAAAATTAAAAGGCTGACTTTGTGTAGTCATGTTTCGCGCGGCAAGATGGATTTTATATTACAATTTGTTACGTAATTAAATTGAATTAAGTGTTAAGTGGTAAAAGAGAAATTTTTGCACGAATGTTTGGCAGAATTTTCTTTTATGTTACGACTAATTAACAGAATGAAATTGTAAGTATAACAATGGTTTTATAATGTAATTTAGCGTGGTTATGCAATATGAAACGAATTCCGGGAACTACATTTTAAGCCGGAACTGTTTTAGCATAACGTTACAAACAAAATTCTAATTTTGCACTGCTGCACGCTACGGAGCAGCATTGTATGGAGTTGGTTCTTTTATTTTTGCATGACAAACTATATTACTACTCACTTATAGTTTGTAATAGAAAAGCAAAAATGTATCATACATTTATAGTTGAATTTTCCAATTCTTTACACTTTCAGTTGAGTCAAAGTTGATAAATTTTAACTGCCTGTAATTATTAAACTTTTAAATCCTTAAACACAAATTTTACTTTAATCATTATTCATGAATATAACTATTATAAAAACACTATTTCTAGAAATATAACTTAAAGCAAAAGCGGACTCAATTCGCTTTGATTATCGGCAAATTGTAACACAAAACTTTCCTCATTATGCATTATTTAGCGCGCGGATTATTTCAAATTAAAAGGCTTCACCTTCGTCTTCCTTCACAACGTTTCCCTGGGATTCCATCGTGATTTTACAATCTCGCGTGGTCTCGATGCTCTTGCGGCAATGATAGAATCTATTTCATGAAAGAAAATTCTTCTGCAATCAATGATCGGCAATTCGAAGTTGCGGTATTTTCTTAATTGGGTCATATAGTATATTAACGCTTTAAAATTGGAATCCCCCCCCCCTTCCCGCCCCCGCTCGAAGATAGGTATCGCCCGCCGGTGCCGGGTAATTAACATAATTACGTTTAATTATTTTTACGATTCATTTCGATCGCGCAGCGAAAATGCCGCAATTAACACTAATTTGAGAAGCGATAGAAGAATTGCCGGGAAATGTCGGGAAAGAAAGGGGGGGGGGGGAAAGAGTTGGCCACTGAGGGGCGCAGTAGCGGCCGCCATTGGGCGTTCGTTTGATTTAACCTCGTCGAACTAGCCGTGAAATTTGATAACTATCGATAGCGCAACGTTAACTGTATACGGAATTGTTGAACGGCGAACGGCGCTGTAATAGTACGAACGACCTTTATTTTATTTCGCTACATAAACACCTTGCACTCGCCGCCTTTCCTTCCTCCGTGGCACCTTCGTACGATTGTTTGCCTTTCCCAACCGCTGCTCCTAAGAATTATTCAGCGCGGCTTCGATATGGAGAACTGCAGTGGCGCAACTCTTCAACTTGTCTCGTACGAGTGGTCCTCGACTTCTTCGATAAGCTCGGCTTTATTTTTGCGCAATTAAATTTGCCAATATCGTGCCTCGGTTCGATCGGGATTGCCGCACGCAGCGTTGCAATTAGTTTTCATTTATAAATGGTGGCCAGGAGTTCGTTGCACCGGGTCGCCAACGACTGATTCATTTTCCACGGGAAAGAGAGAAAAAAAGTTCGTCGGTAACTATAATTTCCCATGCTGTAGTATGACCGTAAGGAATAAGTACCGTGACTTAATTTTTACTAACTAAATAAGAAAATGTTTGATGTTTTAATTATAATATTAAACCTTTATGTTAATTCTTTACAGGCAGTAGATTTGCTCAAGAAAATGTTTCTTCTAACTATAATATCCAGTAATATGAATTTTGCAAAAAGATCACGAGTATTTTACTCTGAATTTGTATTATTCATTTAAGTGATACCTTTTTGTTAAGTTCTGTTACAATTACCAATAAAGTTTATTTCAATACTATTAAGAATTATAGTAATTTTTGTTAAAATTCTGTTATATGTGTAATTTTAAAGAGATTTAAATAGTTGTGGGAAAATTTTTCCCCTAACGTTCAAAGAAATAATCGCATTCAACCTCGACGCCAAAATTTGTAAATCTATTAATAAAATTCGCAAATGTATTAAAGCAGCGTCCCATTTTTTGCATATATAATGAAATTGAAATCCTACAAGCACATCCGCCATAAAATCACGCGCATTAACCAATTAAGAGGCTAACGTTTCGATTTCCATTCGAGATAATTAAAATAAATTGGACGTTCCCACTTCATATTGCGCATTTACCGCGAAATTCAAACCTGAAATTGATATATTTGCAGTTGCAAAGAAAAAAGTACAGAAACAAATAAAAAAAAGGAGAGAGACTGTCGTTTAAAATGATTTATTCCCCTTTAACACATCATTCATCCTGCCGGCGTCGGATGATTATCGATCATAAGTGCACTTAACGTTAATTATAACATCGTTAAATGCACATTTCACTCGTCGCTCGTTTTTCCGTTGTTTTTCCCCCTTTTTATTCCGCGCCTGGTTCCCGCCGCGCGGGATCGGCTTTATCGGCGCGCTCGATGCGAACCGAGGACAAGAGGCATCCCGGGGGTTTTTTTTTAATGCGCCCGATCGCTCGGCTTTGGCAACTAGGTCGTACGTCAGCGGAGAGGACTGCGCGAGACACCAAACATGACCATATGCATAACCCACGTAACAAACTTGACGTATACGGTACAAAGCGCCGGGTATTTGGACACGGCAGGGTCGACCTTTATCATTTTCAATGAGCGGATTTATGTGGCGACTGAAAATGATACCGACGGAATCAAGGTGAACTTGTCAGTCCGCTACGACAATATATTTGCACAATTATCCATGGAAAAAAAATACGAGTATATGTCGCAAATGTGTGGCATATTTAGCCGTAACGTTGAATTATAATAAATCGAATTATATTTATGCATTATTTTGATATATTATATGTGAATATATGTATATAAATACAATTCCCCAAGTTCTTTTATTATTCAATTACTATCACATCTCTTATCTTGTCTCGTATCTCGGCTATTATACGAGAGTTATTTATTATCAAATTGATTAAAGTTTAAATCAGAGTAATGATTAAACAATTTAATAAAAATATGATATATTATTTTTATAAATATTTTATACAAATAATATGTTAACATAATTGCAAAAGAGGAAAAAAATAGTGACACGGGAAACATTGCACGACAAATGAAACGCACTTATTTTTTTCGACCAACCAATCCGCGGCTCGTTAATCAATTCTTTTTCAATAAAACTGTTGCGCATGCGCACTACAATGCAGCACGAAAGTCAACTTCAAATGTGCAATATATCAACATTTACGCGAGCTTTAACGGCACCTCGTTGGGTCACGTGTTCGTTTGAATAACAATATCACAGTGTTATGCTAATAATGATACGTATTAGCTAAGAATTAGCCGCGATCGGAATTCGCGCGGCGCATTTAGGTAATTATTTATCAACGTGGCAATAAATATTATTACACGTCCGTTACTCGACTTGACGTGTAAGATCACTAATCTAATTTTTTCCCAACGGGTCTCGGGCAAAACAATTTTCTCCTACGGCGCGGCACCTCCTAATCAATATTCCGATCACCTGCGCCTTTTGTTTGGCGTCGCGAAAAAAAATCACGTATCATTAACGGCGCGAAGGTTCCGCGGGTTACATCGCCGTAAAACGTCCGCATTAACGAGGGAACTATTGAAATGGCCACGCCTGTTTCTCTCTTGCCGATCTGGCCGATTCTTTCGCAACGGCCTTGCCCGAACCGATCCATCTCGAACGCCTCGTCATCTCGCCGTGGAATATAATGCGGCGGAGTTGTGGGTGCCGGAGCTGGGCCCGAAATGGAACTCTATTCGTCCTTTCGATTCGGTCCCATTTTTGGCACCGATTCTACGCGTTAATTATAGTTATTATTGTTATTTAATTCTCATGGAGCTGAAGAACAAAAGGTTTTTAAAATGAAAAACATGTAAAGAAAATGTTTGTAAATATTTGAAAGGTCGTGCAAATGCAGAAACAAATTGTTTTATATGTTGATAAAAATGGAATTACATGGTCGTAAAAATGGAATTAAATGTAAAACAAGAACAAACGTTCTGTACTTTGAAAACGTTTCACTTTTCAGTCCCCATTTTCCCGTCCCTGCGTTTGTTCCTTCGTATTATAAATTTATAGATCGTACTTTGGAATTAACTATGTAAGGCACTGAAGGTAATAAAATGGACCGCGATAATGAGGAGTTAAATAAATTATGCTTTTACGTCGATTTTAGTGTCGAATTAGATTATTTCGTTATTAAGCCTATAAATCCATCAATCCACCCGTTCATTTATCCATTACTCCATCTACCTATTACGTAACGTTCCACTGAACTGCGAGTGTAAATTGAAAATCTGTACAATATTTTAGGTTAGAATTGAACAAAGCTCTTAAATTAAAGTTCAAATCGTAAAGTACTTTGTTTATCTTGATTACACCGCTGTGGTTTAATACGAGGTTTTCTTTTAATTTATCATGTTAATCCCGCGGCAAGAGGAATGCGCAAAAACAATTTGGGATTTAACCACCCGAGAAAAGTTTATGCGAACATTTTCTAACGGCAACGTAAATTTACTATGTTTATCATTGAATTCGGCGTACAAGATAAGTACGACAATTTTCATTACGAATAGCACATTATTTGTAGGATTGTTTGCTGTTTTTTCCCCCTGGAATATCCCCAATTTAGTCAGAAGAGTAATAAATTCGGCTTAACAGCTTGATAAGTGTTGGCATAAAATTTATCTCGGTTTGTCTATGGTTAATACGAAATATCTCCTTAAATACCTAAATAGATTAGCGCGCATGATGAATTTTCCAATTAAACTTCGACATAATCATCTATCCATAATGCGAGCTCGAGATTAAATATGGGTTTAGTTAGTTCTCATTATATGTAACTGATCAATTAATACGAGTTTTTAATTTACATTCAATTTGAATTTAAGTATATAACTCTGAATGAAGTTAAAGTTCACTCGAGATCGCTGCAAGAGTACAAGTATGTTCGTGCATTCTTTACTATTAAAATAACACACACGAAGATAATTGTAAGGAATATGTATCTTGAGAAGAATTTATGGAAATAGTTGAATGATAAAACGATTAGTCAAATTAGACTTATCGGTTTGATAAAACAATTTTTTGCATAGCGAATAATTTTTTAAGTGTGAGTTCTTATGAGAGGATATTTTCAATAATATCTGACTTTAGAGCGAAATATCAGAGATTATTATTTTTATACCAAATTAAAGATACATTGGAAGAGCAAACAAATTCTATTATAAATAATAGTAAAATATAATAATTATGTAGCAACTATTAGTATAAGAATACTAAAAAATTGCTTTAATAATTATCAGTTTAATTATTTTTAGTAGTAAAACTAAAAAACTGTTTTCGATTAAACATATTAAATAAAATTTATGTAATTCTTCCCCGTGAACTGTTTGACATAACGATAAAGTATATAAATATTTAATTCGAAGTGTATTAGTTTGCAATTCTGGAAAGGTTTTAATTGCATAAAATATCCAATTTTTAACTGGGTCACAGTTTGAATTACCCTTTTCCAGGGCAGCCCCACCATAAAAAAGCGACCCATCCCAAGACCTTAATTGAAGATGCAATTATTCATCGAGCTTTGCCCGCTTAAATTCACCTTCTGCAACGTAAACAACTGTGCAACCGCTGTTCGCGTTTGAAAAAGACGTTTAAAAGAAGAAGTAGACGAAAAGAAAAAAAAAACATTCCAACTCGAATAAGGCACCGGGGTTATATAACTTATTCAAATTTCCACTCGGTAGTCCTCTTGCAAAACGGTGACGTTGCGCAGCGCGCTACCGGTATTATGTCAGCGGGGACCACACGCGAGACACGACGAAGATGTCGGTACGCTAATTACTCGGAGAAATATTAAGGCAGCGCGCGGGGAACCGTTACGATGATCCCCGCAAATGACAAAGCTCTCATCGCGAATGGTATCGCCCACGTACCAAGTAACCCATTTGCGGTTAGTCATTGATTAATTGCGCCCGCGCTCGTATGCATCGTTTACTACTAGACGCGCGGTACCGGTCATAATTTTCGAATTCCAGCGCGCTCGGCTCGTTCTATCCGGCGCGCGCGCACCCACCCTCTCGCTCGAATCCCGCGCGCCAGACAAGGAGGCCGCTACGAGGAAGGAGGAAACTGGAGTGTTTTTGGTATCAGGAAACGATTTTCTCCGCGAATCAAGGTGATTTGCAGGCGAGCGAACTTGGTCTGCGAAGTCTTAATTGATCGCGGCTTATGTAACGTTGTGTAATGGAGTTAGCCATATGTAATGTACGTCCGATCAAGATAAGTTACACGAGCAAATCGGTAATTAATAATTAGATATGCTGGCCGTGTTGGATCGAGGCGCGCGCGATAAAGTTATACGAGAGCGCGAGGCGTTGCCCTTTTTTTTCTTTATCTCCCTCTTTCTTTCTCCTCACATTTTCCTTTTGCCAAGGCAAAATTTTCCTCTAATGAGAAATTGATACCGAATAATTGTGCTTTAGTAATGACCGCGATTCGCACCAGCTAAATCACTGGGTTATCCCAACGTTAAGAGCCTAAGCACTTCTGTGTATCTAATCTTATCGTAATCTCGTACATTAGTTCGCATAAAACACCGCGGGTATCTCGGGGCACTCCATCGCGGGCGACTCTAATGATGAAAATGTTTGATTCTAAAATACATTATGATAAATGCATCCGAGACATTAACATATCCGAGATAACGTGCGTGCGCCTGACAAGGAAAAATGGCGCGCGTAATCGCCGCAATTATTTTCATCCACTTCTTCAAAATACTTTCGCTTGCACTGCCGTGCATATAATTCACGTCATTATCAACGCAACTGACAATACATAATTTAATATCAAGAATTAGTGGCCGATCGTGCAATTCGAGCTGGCTCCACTCTGTCCTCGTTTAACCGTGGATAAGACAGGGACGAGGATAAGTGGTCGCTACTCCTTCCGACAAATTTGACGCTTTTATTAAGTTATTTGTCTTAATTTAACTCCGATTATCCAATTTTATTCATAGATTATCCTTGCTTTCTTAATCTTCTAAATGTTTTCATTCAAATCAGCTACTTGGTTGGCGCGCCGAGAATTTTCATCGAACGTTTAAGCATTAGTGGGTTTATTTTTTCCTTTTTATTTATCCCCTTTTTATTGAAATATATAAAACACAGTGGAGTGAATAGTTTAGATAATTACACCGAGGGAAAAATAGTGGCACAATACAGTCTTATTTCAAAGTAACATATTTGTCTAATCATGGCCGCGCAATTACTTTGGCTGTAGGAACTTTTCTATCGCTCAATAACCATTCTAATATAATTATTATGCTTTTCACAACAAATTCTGATACGGGGAAAATGATTGATTGACTGTGATAGAAAAAAAAGCTTACTTTGTTAACTTAGTTTATAAAAAGTAAATTGTTATGTGCAGACTGATTGTAAAGACAGTTTGATCAAGTGTCAAAATCAAGTATTCGAGAGAAACAACAAAAACTAATTGAAAACAGCAGGTGGCATTTGACCCAAGTGTTTGACTTTTAATTTTTTTATTATTCCTTTTTAAAGTGGAAATTTAATTTCTTGGCAGATAATCCATTAATTAATTATTATACTTCATTCTAAATGATATTCTTATAGGTTATTGTGAAGATTCTAAATAAACATATTTTAACGTAACCATAAATACTGCTTTATATAATTATTTTATCTTCATATAATTTAATTTTAACATGCCATTGCATCAATTACCTATCAGCAAAGATCTTTAAAATTATATTTAAAGAAAAACATTATAAAAATATTCATAGAACTTACTTTGATAAATTAGACATAGCGAATGAGGTGACAAATCACCTCAAACGCACAATTACTGATAAAAGATTTATAAAAAGGAAATAATAAAATTTATTGACGCACAATAATGGGTGTAATCATTATCAAAAATCGCATACCAAGCAATCAAGGATAAAAAAGGAGAGAACAAAAAAGAAATAAAAAGTAAAATCCAAAGTGATAAATATTATCATCAAAGAGCGCTTGCGTTCGAGAAGAAAAAAGAAAAAGAAAAAAGACAAACCCCCTTGACGATAAACCATTGTTTTTCCGCGGAGAAAAGCGGCCGGCGGTATTATTTTTAATGAAACGACGATGTCGGCGATTAGCTCGGCCGGATTTCCCGACTTAATTGCTACGGTCGTCGATTAATGGCTGCGATTCGCCCCGCGGGATAAGTCATCGCTCAGTTCTCGTACCTTATATGATTTGTCCACGCGGAGACCCACTTTCGCAACGCATTTTTGTCGCGATCGGCCTTAAATAGTGGTAAACGGACAGGTACGTTCGTCTATGTAAATGCGCGAGCAGTGGCGACCGCGCTTGTGCCCGTGAATGGCTCGGGAGAAAAGCAATTGGACACGTATTCGCCATATAAGATTAAATGGCGGACTTGAAAAAAAGAGTCGCCAAAGAAGAAAGAGAGAGAAGGAGCGAGAGGGAGGGAGGGTGGGAGAGACAATTGGGATCGCGTGTACTGCTATTATAACGCGCATGGAAAGTCGCGGGGAAACGGCTCGCGCGACGTGTCCCATCTTTTATGCGATGAATTATGAGTATGTACGGCGATTCGTACGGAGCTAACGATTCCGGCTTTTATGTACTCGCCAGTTGTTAATAAATTTTCAACGGCGTAACAGTCAATAGGAAGTCGCGATTTCTCCGGCTTTATGGATTTGGAGGAAATCTTCAACTAATACTGCCGTTCGGTACGTCATATATGGCCATAAAGGCAAGTCTTTTTCTCCCTCTTCTTTGCCTTCTTTATCGTTCCTTTTCCCTTAGAATTAGGCTCGCTCGTTTTGACTCCGCGGTAAATTTATTATGAGAACGCAAGTTTTGTACTTTAATGGTATTAAATTGTTAACGTCGTAACTGAATATTAAGCAATAAGAATATTGCTCGTTCAACTCGGACAAGTGAAAGACCGCGTACTTAAGCGTTTTATATGTTTGTCTGACGGTGTAGAAAGGGACGCGGAAAGAAACCGGGCGTGCAAATTATTGTGGCAAAATTGGAGAACGTAATTAATTGTTTTCGGCGATTTTACTTTGTCATCGCGTTATAAGGCATTGCTGGATATTTGAACTAATTTTTCCGTTTAGCAAATTACGGAATTCATTTCGCGCGTACGTATTATCGGCTGATCTTGTTAGTTCATTGAGAATAATATACTTATATATTTGGGTGTATATCTTTTGATCTATGAAATTCGTTGGATTAAACGAGTTTGTTGCATATTTTCGGAACCCGAATCGTGTGCGTATTAAAAGGACATTACGAAATGAGCTTAAAGATTAATGTTACAAGTTTCGACCCATTTTGCCATGGAATGCATATTTCCAAATACACTCGTTGCAATTAATAAAATTGACTTAAAACTTTCCCTTTAATCGTAATAGTGATCGGAGAATGAAACGAAAGAATAATTAAATTATCCATCGGATTTAAATTATTCGCGAGATCGAACGAACGGATAATAAATGAAATCTTAAAATTACTTGTAGTTTGTATTCTGTAAATTAGAATTTTTGAGATATTTAAGCAAAAGTATTATGAGGATTCGAGTTATAAGTTTTGTAAACAAAATATTTAAAGTTAAATATCTAGTTATTTAATTTACGATAAAATATGTACTGAGCCGATAGCAGTTACTTTGATTGATTATCAATAGATAAGTAAACGTTAGTGTAATTCTGGCACTAGACTGTCCCAAGTATTAACATATTACAATCTCTTACCAGATGTATTTATCTTTTTGAGGTGTAAATTTTTATAACTTAACTATCTTTCTCAAATAACTTTCTTTACAGTTATATAAATACTTATTTTAAATACTTAATAAATATTAAAAGTAAGTATAATTGTGTAGGTATGATAAAATTATACATATACCAATATTCTCTCAATTGTTATATATAAATAAAAATAAAAAATAACAAAATTTCATTCTACTTTTCTTTTATTGTAAGGCTACTTAAAAATTTAAAGGTCACTTTCCCGGAATGCACGATAATTTAACCATAAATCTTTATCGCCGCAACTTTTTTTTTGCCCGTACACCGCATTAGAAAAATTCGCTCGAAATAACGAAAACGTGGAGACCCTGGAAAGTACAGGTTCGGCGGAGAAACGAAACAAGCGGCCTATCTGCTCCCGATCGCGACTCCTCGCCGATTGGAAAGCGACGCCGCGCAACGTTCGCGTTTTCGTCCGGTTTTCCGCCCTAACGCTTTATTCCGCGGCATTTTTGCTTGCATCAGACTTTTTTCCTCCCCCCCCCCTCTGGCGGCGATTTCGTGCGGCTCGCCACGTATGACGCGCCTACATTTAACACCCACACTCCGAAAACCTACACAGATGTTATCTGCCGCGATCGTGCAGAAGGAAAGCACGCAAATTTACTCGAGTAGGTAACACGCGAGGACAGATTTAAGTACGCGAATCTAGTTATAAAGAGATACAAATCTCCACTGGCGCGTAAAGTAGCGCCGCGCGCTCGTCCCGAGCTTTCCAATTAAAATCGTTGAAATTTCAAAAGCCCGGCGGGAACGCTCGCGCGCGCGCGCGCGCGCGATGGCGCGCTTTTCAACGGCATCGCGGCTCGCTCCCACAATGGCCATTTCAAAATTCGCGGAATTTCACCGGCCGGCTGATAATGTTGAAATAACTTATCTCCCGCACATCTCGGGACGTTTATATTATACGTGCGCTCGCGCATTCCGAAATAAATGAAGAAATCATTTTATTTGCATTGAATGTAATGCGATGCGAACAACTACGGATCTTGGGTCAGACGAGCGTCATTATTCCATTGACGTTGATGCATGCTTCTTTTTTCTCCTCTTTCTTTCCGTCTCTTTTTTTATCTCCTTCGACTTTCTTGATCTATTCAGGCATGGGAAACACTTTTCCGGCTATGAGAAAAGTTGTTCATTCACGAGGAAAAGCAAAACTAAACAATTCAGTCGAATGGATATTTACTTTGTTTCGAGTTTAATGATACGTTAATAAGGGGGATTCTGAGTCAAAGCGAGGATCTTGTGTGTCCGGTTGATTTGAAGTGAATAAATATATATATTTTTCGACCATGTGCGCAAAGAAGTTTATCAATTATGTTTAATTAAACTTTACCTACATTGTGTCTAAAAATGGGGACAAATGACATCTTATTGTCACACTTAATATACAGTTTAAAAGTAATTATACAAGTTATTATGATTCAGTATTATAAAAATGATTGTTTATCTTATAACCTCATTTAAACTGCATACTAAGTAAGGCAAGGAGGTAACATTTGTTGCCATTTTTAGACAAAGTATAATAATTTTTATCCCAACTTTTTTCTCAGTGTAGGGTAACGAAAACTTTCAAATTTATATTCAAATATTGTATAGGGATATTTTTCAATTGTTACCTTGGAAACTAGGGCGTTATGATAATTGAAGTATTTATTCAAATTGTGATTTTCTAATTCTCTTTTAAAATTACCTTGAGGTACTGCGTAAATCTTCTTCTGAATCCCTAATGCGGAAAGTTTTGTGAAATTAAAAGTTTACTATCCAATGTATGAAAATTACAATTTCAATAAAAGAAAACAGACCTCACAATGCGAAGAATGATTTCTGTAAATACTTATTTAATTTCATAAATTTATATAAAATTATACTTTCTTGAAATTCTTTCTCGAACAGTCTATTTCAAAATTTCTATACCTAAATGACGATGACAATAATTAATCGTACAATTATTCAATGGAATTAATTCAACTGAAAACTTGATAAACTTGACATTACGAAGAAGAATGTAATTTGAAGATTGCGCTGACTTAAGCATAATGGATGCTTAAAACAAGCGTGCATTTCGAAAGGAAATTATCTTTTCGTAAGACACTTTTTCTTGCGAGGCTCACGTCGTCGTCTTACGGTTAGACGGTAAGATGCAAAGTGGGATATAGCGTGATGGATACGTTGATTAGTGGAATTAATTAAGAGGCCGATTGCGTCAATGTTGGCGGCGCACTTGTGCGCGTCCGCAATTCATCAGATCCGAGGTCTTTATTATCGATATTTAATAATTCGTTGCGGTAATCCGTGTGTGAGAAAGAACGGAAACATTCGCCCTATAGCGATTCCACTCATATGTCATTCCGCGGGAGTGACAGCGTATGATTTTCTTTCTCACTGCGGGATTAACACATCGCGCCAGAAAATGTTCAGTAGGTAATCGCGTTTGATAAATTATTCGCATTATCTTTCGTATTATTATACAACCCGATGAATAATAGTATTTAATTATAACGTGTTACAGTTTCTCATTGCTTTCCGCGGTAGTTCGTGCGTGCCGCAACCGTAATTGCGGATTAAAAAGTTCCTCGCAAAATGTATTAGGAGAAAGGGCAATTACGACGTTAAAAAGGATATATATATATATAAATAATTATTATTGCATGAATTGGTTAAAATAAATATTATGCAAATAATATTTAACAATTATATAAATCGGAGTAATTTATTCATAGTTGCCACAATATTTTATAATAATTTGAAGATATATGTGAATTTATAATATCATGTATGTGATGTAGTGTTTTTAAAGAAATATATAGGAATTGAACTCTGTACTTCCTACACTAACGTCTAGAAACATATTGGTCTTTGCCAAACTTTCGTGAAAATACCAAAAGGGGGTGGCGATATAAAGCAGTGGTAAAGGGGGCGACTGGTGACTATAAAGTAACGAATTCTATCTCACGTCACATACTTTTTAAAAATACTGCATGGAATACTATAAATGCACATATAACATTAAATTTTTACAAAATATAATTAGCTACATTAATACTCCAATAATTCGCTACTGATAAAATTTTCTCAGTGTATTAAATGGTATTATGTACGTGTATATAAAAATAATATAAAAAAATGTATATAAATAGAGATATAAATGGTATATAAAATCAATTGCATTTCACGAAAATTCCGTAACGGATAATATAATTTATGCCGCCATTCATTCAAGTACAAATTTAACAATAAAAAATGCCGGGATTGCGCAAGCGCACACAAAGCGATCTGTGTGAATTCACGACACCAATAAATAATCGATGTAGCAATATAATCTGCGTGGTGTAATGTCGGAGTGGGAATACGATCCAATTCCAGTGCGTAGTCCTAAGCGCTGTGAAGGTGTGAATGGTCCGCCTACCGCGAGGTAAAGTGCACGCGGGATCCGAAGCAGTGCGCGCGATTTCCTATCGCGAAAACGTCCGATTCAATTTGCCATTATCTATTTTCATCTAAATGCAACCGACTTATGATTTATTGCTGATTATTAGTACGTGTTGTTTCAGCGTTTGTTTCCATGTCAAAAGCCGAACAATTACTGTTTTGAAATGCTTTTCATAAAAGTTCACTAATTTCATTACCTCGCATAAATATGAATCATGGTATTAATCAATTAACTTTCAACATGGTTCAAATGATTCAATATACTTAACGAACAAATGAGGTCTACTGGAATCAATTATTAATTTACATAATTATTATCAGCACACTACTTACTCCACGAAATTACTTAAATTGTAAACTTGCAAAAATATTGATAAATGGGCTTCACTTTAAAAATCTCGCCAGGTTTAATGACGTCATTGCCGTTATCTAAATACGTGCAGCGTTTGAGAATAAATTTCTTAAATGAGACAGGAGATCAATATTACAAATTTAACTCGAACGATATCTATTCTGGATTTAGTAATTATGAACTTAATTAGTGACGTCACACTTCTCGGCAAGGTTACTCAGTTTTTTAAAGTTACAATCGTATCTTATGGTAGATAATAATGTGCATTAACTTTTTTTGGTGTAACATCTCATACATTTGATTATTTCATCTAATTAATAACAAGTGATTTATTATTCATATAACCTTCAGCATAAAATATATTTTGAAATTACAATAAATAAATTAATTATTTATGCAAAATTTTCTTTTCAGATAAGTAACAGAAGTTTTATTAACTGATAAGAATCATTATTTATATCCTTGAAATGGTATCTTTATAATCGTAACTTTGCAGGAAACCTTTTGAGACGCAACTACTTAAGTTTGGCTAAATATAAGCTCAAAAATAATTGAATACCGAGCACAATTAATAAACATATAAATGTGAATATCGTGACTTGTACATTGTTTATTTTTTGAATATCCCACTCTTTATATTATAATAGTAATACAGTCATTCAAACTTTTACCAATGAGAAGGGACTTTGGAGCTTGCCAAGCAACAAACATTAATGTATTAAAGCTGATATGTTAACTATTTAAATATGGCTTAGCGTAAAGCAGTTATCGTGTATAATGGACAAGAGAAAAAATGTTTAAATTCTGACTTTGGTGTGTGTATATATATATTGTGAATATATTCCATATGAACCTCGTGGAAGCTTAAATTATAGCATTATTCCGCAGAAAAATTTTAGGTATCCCAGCAAAGTGACTTTTATATCTTGATAAAAGTGAAATACGTAAATATATTACAGTATCAGTTATCAGTAACGAACGAATACTTAAATTAGAAAATATCAGTATTATCATGCTATGGGATTTTCTTCGTAATATACATCTCTGTTCTTTGAATTTATATTGTGTGCATTTGATACATATGTAATGGACTTTGTACGCACACTGGGTTCTATCAATTTTTTGTTGCCAAACAAAAAAAATGTCATAAATTAAGCAATTACTATTTCTCTACCAAATTATCTAAAACAATTCAAAACATATTTCACCCGATTTAAGATATGCACATTTCCATCGAAAAATTACTTCTTACGATTAAATGTGTAAAAAAATATTACTCATTTCTTACCGCAGATTTCATGTAATCAAATAAACATTTGATTTTTCCAACAAACCAGTGCATTCTCTCTCTTGTTCCCTGCCCATTACAATATCTATTGCAAAATAAAAATTAAACTCCCCGTTATTCACCTACAATGAACGCAATTAAAATCCTATAACCCAGTACAGAAATATATCTCTCGGAAGAGCTCGCTACTGACCCTAAAAGATATCCTAGAACGTTTAAAAAGGAATTCGAAAATAATGGACAACGGCGGCGAAACCCCTTTTGGACAATTTCAATGGTAAATCGAATAAGCCTGGTCGTTAACTCGAGCGTGGGACGGCGGGCGTTAAATCGACGATCTACCCGGTCAAATTGAACGATCCAGTTTACGCGGCGCGATATTCGCAATTTCGCCAATAAATTAGCCCAGCGCCTTCCCCGGTAGGGGCGAAAGGGGGAGGGGGGAAGAAACGGGAAGGAAGGATAGAAACTTGAGGGCGTCGCGTCGTAAAGTTAACTTTCTTTACTATCTCGCGGAAAGTGTACGGCGGCGAATGACCATAAATATCGGCATTAGCATACAAACATGTCACAAAGGTATTAGGAAACGTGCCACTTTAACGGCATTGTGTTTTTGAGCGTGCGACCACGGTGGAAAGACGGAAGGAGATCGGCGCGAGATCGGGCGCGCGAAATTGGCCGATCGTGTGTGCGGGTGATCGAATCTGTCCGGCGCCGATCGTTTCCGTGTAAACAACGTTATCGGGGGCGATCTCGCGCAGCGATAGCACCGGGGCCCCGGCCGAGTCGACGCGCGGCCCCGTCGCGTGTTACCAACGGCAAACACGCCCGGCCGACGTCCGCGCCAATAAATTCTAATGCCCCACCGGCTGGTGCAATACGTCAGCCGAGAACGAATGCCATTAGTGTGAACTTTCCGGTTGAAAACGGCCAGAGTCCCGTGGTAGCCGGGAACGCGAGATTCTGTAGGTCAAGTACCGCCATTGTGGAAGACCCCGCGTATGTTTCGCGGTTATTAATGCGAGCTTTAACACGTCCGTCGT
This sequence comes from Leptoteleia sp. ZL-2020, assembly GCA_022817305.1. Lineage (NCBI taxonomy): Eukaryota > Metazoa > Arthropoda > Insecta > Hymenoptera > Scelionidae > Leptoteleia > Leptoteleia sp. ZL-2020. The sequence continues at coordinate 23,107 of JABFPN010000514.1, forward strand.
AATCGCCCTGGTGAAAATGAAACCGGACCTGCTCGGCTTTTAATCGGGCTTTTCTGTGGGGACCATGCCGGGATAAGACCAAATAACCTGATCGGGCAATGAATGGGGATGTATTGCCGGGTATTAATATGGTCCCAGTCGGGATGCCAGGTTACAAATGGGCACGATGGTATCCATGCCAAAAGACTATACCAAATTTTTGACGGAATATTTATTTTTTCGGCATGCCTGGTCGGGCCCCGATCGTGAGGCTTGTTTCAATTCTTGCTTTCGAATATGTAAGTGTAATTCTTGTATTTTGTAACGAAGATTATATCTCTGAATACTGATACAGAATACATTCTATATCAGGAAGCAAAAGTTGACGATTTTGACGCGTGTGACATTTGCAGAAGAAAGCGAAATCAGGGTGTAACCGAGGTGCAACACTCGTTGTGCACTTTGTTGCGTTGTGTCAACGATATTTTGCAATTTTTCACACTTAGGAATCAATTTTTATACTTGACTTTATATGAAATGAAATTACACTAAAAGCAAAACTTTAGGATGCAATACTCATTATATATTATAATTTAATTTATTTTAGTATTTGTCCAATTTGCGAAACCGATAATAAATTAAAAGAAATGAAATAACAGTCAAGAAACGAATAATAATGTAAAATATGTGTACAATTAGCACATAATAGAAAAAAGGACTATACGCGATTTTCAAGGCTTAAAGAAAAGATTAAATTCATACTTTATGAAATAAAAAATTATAACTAACAAAGGTAATTACGTAATTTGGTCATAACATTTGTCCTTGCAAGAATAATTAAACTCGTGCAGTACACAAATTGCACATAAAACAAAATATATTACAAAACTTCTTGCGGCAAATTATCCTCTTCCCTAATTAATAATAAAACTGCAATAATTGGTCCCATAAAATCCCCCCCACTTCTTTCACACCTCTAACGACGAAAGGCGAAGAACTGCGAGGTGGAAATATTTCAAATGTTCCTCGATATTAATTTCAAAGCCACGTTAGAAGCGTAGTTGGAAATTCACTCTCAATGCTCGGCACGTTTTAAGAAACAAATTGCGTAGCTGCGCAGATTAAGCCGGTGCGAGATACGGCCCGATATCAAATGCTTAATTATAGGATTGAGATAATTTTGAAAGATTTACAGTTCCGCGGACCGAATCCGCACCTAATAAATAGCGTATCGCGATCACACCGCAGTTGGCTGTTGCATTTACAATGCATTGCACAACGGCACCGGGGATAGCAGGTGCTTTATATATGGCGCAACAAATTGGTCAAGTGGCATTTAATTTGAACGCACACCGAGCCGCGCGCTCGTACCTGCGGGATTATTATACGAAACCGACAGCCGCGGGCCGCGACGACTTTGAGACGCGTTCGAGCCACCACCCACATCTCGCATGATTCACACTCCGCGCGCGTTTATAAACGCGTATTTGTTTCAGCCGCGTACGCGCAGGAAATGAAAGCGTTCGCGCGACGGCAAAAATTGCCGAAGAATAGCCGACTTGGCCGCGATACTGGCGCGGAGAAAACCCGCAACAATGAACTTCCAGCGGGGAAAAAGAATCAATTAAACGCGCCATCAGTTTTGTTGAATTAAACAAATTTTCCACTTGGAATTTTTATTCTTTGAAATAATGTATATTGTATATATATATTTAATTTAGTGATTTAAGACCGAGCTAATTACTTTTTTTTTAACATTTCATCTATTTTATGTTAATTTAAATACATTTCCCTGGCTGATTTTAATTAATTTTAACAAGTCTGGGAAATATAACCACAAGAAATGACAGTGTTTATAATCAAAATTACTGTCAAATTCCTTCTCAACTTTTGAAACATATTTTTCGATTTCATGAAAATGATCCATTATTCAGAGTTGCCTGCAAACATGACGGCTGCAATTTAACTTTTAAAAAATAGAAATCATTTCGTAAACATGCGCATAGAAAGCATGCAAATTTGTGGTTAGAAAGAAATAATGTTTTGCAAGTAAATGACGTTGCTGACGATAGAAACCTAGGTATTTATTTAAATTAACTTAGAGGATTAATATTTCAATGCAAGTTATTTTCATTCGTAAGTGGATCATAAAGAAAAGAAAATGACGCTTTTTCTCAACAGAAATGGAACTTTTGAAATGTGTAATAAATTTTCTTTCAATTTTATTAAATTTATTACTTCAGTAATAAGTGATGAATATTAATAAGTACTTAAAAAATAATTTAAATATAAATTAAATCCCAATTCTGAGTAATATACTTGCAATTTTTACTCTTGCAAATTGTTTCAGTTTGAAAGCTTGTACGCATTTAATTTTCACCATATTTTCAGTCATCTTATAAAATATTTCTTAACACAGGGCGAAAAATGTACTGCTCGCTATTTAAGGACGAAAGACCATAGATCTTAAAATAACAAATTTATTTTTAATAATATGTATTAAGTTGATGATACGAATTAAGCACTTTACTTGCAGAATTTCAATCCGATGTTACTTAATTTCGGTAAATTAAAATGAAACATTCGGCTCGGTGCGCTTACGTGCAAATAGAAGAAAAGCATTGCGCAATGGGACACATCATTACAAATTGCCGGTTAAGCGCGCCATTTCCCTAACAATAATAGTTAACGTCTGAAGCGATAATAACAGTAATTGCAACGTAATACGACATCTGGTTGCGCTCTTTAACCGGCACGGACAATTTGATCGATCCCGAGCATTACGTCGACTCGCGCATTTTTAATCGAAAATCGACACTTTCGTCCGGCCGCCGCGCCGGCTATCGAGTCGCGGCCCCGGGGCGCCTTTTGCAACAAGCTTTCATTTCAACCTGCCCAAATTGCTACCTCGCGCTTAACCGATCGTTAATGAAACTTTACGACTCGGCTTTTCTTTTCCGCGTGTGTTCCGCGGCCCCGTAACAACTTCCTCATTAATTATACGTTTCGGTGAAATCTCCAAATTGCATTGGCACATTTTAGAAAGGTTACGCGGATTATCCTAAACGCGTCATTTTCATGAAATCTCCGGTAACACTGTACACAATATGTTTCATGCGATGCGCAATGAATATAATTTTAACTCAACGTAAGTATATAATTTATATTACTCCTTTAGTCGTTCGAATTTTATTCGGATATTCTTAACGATTCCCTTCTTTTATATTTTTTAAAATTATATTTATTAAAATTATGAACTTCTATTATAAATTAAGAGTTTAATTTTGCAATTAACGATTGTAAATGTTCTTTTCAGTTGTGTAATTAGAATTTTATTTTGGAACAAAAAAGATAAAAGTACACTGAGAAAAAAGTTGGGACGAAAGTTATTATACTCTATGCAAAAATGGGGACAAATGACATCTTTCTGTCTTACTTAACATGCAGTTTAAGAGAAGCTATAAGATAAAGAATAATTTTTATTATACTGGATCATAATAACTTGTGTAATTTTCAGAACCTTTTTTAGACAGTACATTAAATATTACGAGATGTCATTTGTCCCCATTTTTAGATATAATATAATAACTCTTAGCCCAACTTTTTTTTCTGCGTACTACTGATCTTGTGAACAAGAGATTACTAAACAAATTGTCTTTAATAAATAGAACGAGAAGAAACGTTGTATTAACTTTGATAAAGCCAAGCATTTTGTCACGTAGGTCATAACCGAAAAAGTGCGCCAGACCCGTTATGCAATATAAGTGCCATTTAAAGAGGATACGGTACGTGCAGAGAGCGCGTAACCTACGAGCGGACAAAAGGGTCAACGACGGCTTGTTCGCCATCGAAAAGCGTTTTCAAGCGTGGGTGAGCGCACGGAATTTCCGTGTCTCGTGGCGTGATCGCGACTACCGAACGACCAGGGATGACGCAAGGGATTGAACTCTTCCGCTTTCGCGGCGTTATCTTTAACACGTTCCACCGCTGCCGAGTCCCGTACGAAGTGGCGCGCATTAAAGTTTCATTGGGACTTTCACTGTTCGCACCTGTGAACGCGCGCCGCGCACAAGAAACGGGATAAACAAAAGTTGCAGCGACGCCTCCTTCCGGCACTCGGCAAAAACTTGCGTTCAATTCACCGACGTGGATGTTCGATCCGATTACTGGGACAAATAGCGTATTTTGGTAGCGCGAGTAAAACTGCTCCAGCTTTTCTTTTAATTATTTCACGCTGGGAGAAAAAGCGTCACGAAAAATTGTTGTACCGCAAGGTAAGGTCAAAATAATTGAGCAATAATTTCAAGTTGATATGCAAAATTAACAGGAAAGGAGCTTGCAAAAAAAGTATAAAATATATTGTGCACAATAAAGACATTTTTTTTCTAAGTTAATAGATTATAATGATAAAGATTAAAAAAGTATATAATCTGTACACCTCTACGAATATGGCAACGAATTGTATAAATGTACAATACTGAAATGTAAATTAAAAATGAACGTGGAAAGTAAAACGATTATAAAAGTAGATAATAACTATAGAGAAATAGAGCCGGGGGTCTTTTATTTATTACTTCCAATTATTCGCAAAATGATTATTTTTAAGCTGTAATTCGTAGAAGTTTCGCGTTCGGCAAGTAGTTAAATTTTAACTGACGGATCACAAAGAGAAGAGGTAGCTTCACTTTCATCGTTTCCTTTACGTAAGACTTAAAGCCTGTAATTTGGCGCTACATGTGTCAAGGATTATTTTCATTAGAAGTTTCCGCCGTGTAAATATGTTTCAAGATGAAAGTTACTGTGGCGAATTTGATTTCATCATTCGCGCGTGTCAATTTCAGACGAGCCAAATGGAATAATATTTAAGAAACGAAGTTCCTTTCGATCGAGATGATTAGTCGAAGGTATTTTTAAAACAGTCGACGAGTTCGAGGTTTTGTTTTGATTCATTGTGAAACAATTCGAGAGAAATGTAAAGTGGTAGGTTTGCAATATGAATAAATTAGATATCGGTCATATTTCACGCTAAATTAATTAAATCAAATTAATTATACTAAATGATATTTTACTGAGTCTTGAAACTCATTTTAAAAGATTATATGCCTGTGACTGTATAACCATATGAAAATGAAAACTTCAATTCTTTTTTCATATAAACTTCAATGGATGTAATTTAAAACATATTAAAGGAATGAAAAGCAAGTATTAATAATCATACTAATCTTTTACGAAAGCTATTATGAAATACCATGGTGGCTTAAAATATTCCGCAATTTATTTTTTGTACGACTCAAGTTAATTGTTCTACTGTTTTTTGATAAATAATTAATTAAGTAACTATATAATTACATATATTTATAGAAACTATTTTAAATAATAAAATTACGAAACTGTTAAAAACTTATCAATCAAATAAATATGAATTTAATTATTAAGTATATATCAAATCCACTTCAAATTCGAATTAGTTTCTATAACATTACCGTCACTTTAATTATAACTGACGTGAAATGAATAACAGCAAAAATGTTGATTAAATGTGACAGAAGAATTTGAAAGCATTTGAACCTTTTGATCCCCCGTGAAAAACTGACACAGATAATTAAAAAATGTTTAGAACCGTGAATCCTTGATTGCAATCGCATTAGTTTGCATGACCGTTTACATAATCTCGGGGGCGAGCATTCTACGGGGGACAGCATTCATGCTAAGCTGCCGAGTAATCCTTTTTGAAAAGTGAGAGTTGACACACTCTCGGTCAGGTCGACGTTCATTTGTTCGCGTCATTGGAAAAGTTCGCAAATGCGATCCCGCCTAGGGTTATCCCGCAATCCTACAGTATAACGTCACTCACCTGGTAAAAGTCGCTGCCAAGATCCCTGGCGCTCTTCGTGCTGCGCAGCTGGTCCCCGCGATACTCCCGGTACCTCATCATCACCTCGTCGTCCGTGAGGGCGCCACTGCTGCCCCGGAAACCTTTCTTGTTCTTCTCCTCCTTCTTCTTCTCCTTCTTGCTGAACAGCTGCTTGACCTTGCTCATGGTCCCACTCATTTTTGTCACCTTCTTCTCGTACTTCTTGTCCAGACCGGAAGGCGGCTTCGAGGTCAGCGGAGACTTCTCGTACTTGTCGTTCGAGGTGCCGTTCATATTCCGATCGGTGTGCTTGCGCTCGTGTTTGATGAACTGCGTGGTTACGAAGCTTTCGTCCTCGGACTCCAGAGGTTCCCTCCTGTCTGCCTCTTGAGAGTCTCGCCTATAGTCATTCTCTATTCCTGAATCGGCCAACCGATCTTTCCTATCCAATTCGCTTAATCTGGTCTCCCTGTGACGACGCTCCACGCCCTTCGAGCTCTCTATTCTCATATGCCGGGTTTTGCTCTCATGGTACACCCTGGGTGGTCTGGTGGGTGGCTCGTCGAACCCCTCCAAACGGCCCTTGGGCACCTTTCCTCGGGGACTCTCACGGGCATCCGAATCATCGAGGTAGTCTAATCTGTTGTGAGACCTCCTCAGAGGTTTCTTCGGGTCGTCCTTGGTGCTTCTGTACTCTTTTCTGACATCGTTCGAATATCTGGTGTCCGTTCGAATCGAGTCTCTGGCAGTGGTGTCGGAATCGTAGCGACTGGAGTTGTATCCGTTTCGATCCAGACGAATGCGGGGTGGTGAACTGTCGTAGTCGTCCTGCAGAGGGTGCTTGCTGGACAGATATCTCTGAGTGGTTCGCGTTTCCTTGAAATACTTCGACTCTAACTGACTGTTGGTGATTTGGGAAATATCCGTGTCATAGTCGTCGTTCGGTATCTCGTGAAGGTCGTCCAGATGACGCTTGATGAAGCCCGACCTTTCTTTGTAGCCATTGAATGCTGGGCTGGCCGACGTGCGCGAATCCTTGAGGTAATCACCGGAGCTCAGGTTTTCATGAGACCTAGTCGTGTACTCGCTTCTCAGAGCTTTGATTCGGGCGTTTTCGCCAATCTCGTCCAATCGTTGCGTGGATTTGCTCTTACCGCGAATCGACTCGAAGGTCTTCTTCGATTTCGGAATGTATTGCTCTCTGACCGGTCTAGCGTGGCCATTCAGCACGTCCTCGCTCTTCGAGAATTTGTACTCGCCAAATTTCTTCGTCACGGTCGGCGACGATTTGACACCGTTCTCTCGTCGGGGAGCGAATCCCGGCTTGCCGTTTCTCACCGAGGACAATCTCTCCTCGGGGCTCGTTCTGCTGCGGTCACTGAGAAAGGGCTTAAATTCGTCGGTGTAACTCTCCTCCGTCCTTGTTTCGACCACATATTTATCCCCATATTTATCTGTCTTGGTCTCCAAGGTATACCCTTCGCGCGGTTTCGGCGAATCCGCGAAGATTTCCGACGGTATTTTGTTGATCTTCTTTTCGTACCCGTAGACCTTGCCATTTTCGTCGTGAATTTCCTTCTCAAAGATAAACTTCTCGCCGTTGCTGTTGGTGCGCGTCTCGGTGATGTAAGTGTCGGTGTACCGTTTGGGGGAGGAAATTCGGCTGGGTGTCACCGGGGACGGCACGATGGGCTTGTCGACGATTTCGTGTTCCATCTTTTTCGGCACGCTCACGTTGTTTCGCGCGGCGAAGATCTCATCGGCGAGCAGCCTCGATTTGATTCGCGACTCGAGTAAATCCCGCCTGGCACTGAGCTCGGAGGTTTTGCTGGTGATCCCGCGATCGTTCGTTCGGTTGGAGAATTCCAGGTTATCTCGGCGTCTCAGGTCCGCCATGCCATCGGCTCTGCCACGATTCGAACTATCAACGAAGACCGTGGACGTGTACTTCTCGGGCTTGTTGAACAGATTCCGATCGATTTCATCAAATTTGTGCAGACGCTTTGCGTCGGTGCCGTTTCTTACGGGGAACTCCTTCGGTGTTTCGAAGTCGCCGAAGTGGGTTGTGGTCTTTGTGTACTCCTCGTTCTGGGTCTCGAAGCTGTTTATCTCGTTGTTTCGTCTGATATCACTGTTGTAATAATCGGTGCGCCGATACTCCTTCTCCGCCGGACTATTCTCCCTGGAGGAGTCCTTTCGGTCCAACCCCAGACCCTCGTCGCTGTCGCTGTGACTGCGGTGGGCTTTCTTCTTGTCCATTTGAACTTGAGCGTAGATGACGCCAGTTTGGGCAGGCGTGGGGCTCGACTCGTTGGGTCTGGTGTAGGAGAATGGCCTGTTATTGTTGTGCCCGAAGCCAGGGCTAGGGGAAACCATGGTCCTGGTCAACTGGGGTGGCGGTGACCGATCGTTGGACAATCGATGGATCATTTTATGGATCGTTGATTCCTCACCTTGCTGGTTGTATCTGCTGCTATGCAGCATACTATGATTGTCCGCCCGGTCGACCTCGTCGGTACCCTCTTTGGGGGCCGAATTCAAGTTTGCCGAATTCTGCGGCGACACGTTCTCCTTGTCGATGGTAATCGGAATGATGACTTCCTTCCGCGGGGATTTCTCCACAGTTATATCGACGCTCCTCACGTCCGGAGCCTTATCCTCGGAATTTTGCTTCGCCTTTTTGCTTTCGAATACGAATGGCGATTTGTTGTCAACATAAGGCGAAGCTTCGATAATTGGCGAGAGCTGCTTCTTCGCCCGGCTCGAGCTCACGTAAGAACTTTCGCTCTCGCTTCCGCTTCGCTTGCGATTTCTCGGCGAGCTTCCGGCGTCGCTCGCGCTTCTTCCCAACGGTTTGCCCTTGCGTTCCAACTTGGGCGAGAAAAGCTTCGTGATGGAGTTCTTCAGTTTTTTGGCGCCGGCATCGCTCGCGCTCCGCTCCAAGGCCTTTTTCTTCGCCGTGGGGAATCCGTCCGTGGCCGTGCCGATCTCCTCGCTGTTGCGCCTCGCGTGAAGGGCAACTTCCGGGCGCTTCTTGTTGCGCCGAAGCGGAAGTGAGTTAAACTTGTCGGGCGGGTAGCGATTGTCGTGGGCGACACAGTGCACGCGGCCCGCTTGTTCCAGCACAAGTGCGGCCTCCTGAGCGAGGTCCTCCTTGCTGCGCGACGTAATGCTCTCCTTGTGAACCGGAGTGGCGATTAGCCGGCCTTCTCCATCCCCTGCGAGGGCCGCGGATACGCGCGAAGCTCCACGTCCTGCAACAAACAAAACATCAAAACGCTTTAACGTTAATCATCCGCGACACAGTGACATAATGACTTTTAAACTTGACGCGCGCATTTCCTCGTGATTTTTCTATGGCTTCATTAACCACAATTCCGTTCAATGATAAACGAGCGGCGTCAACTCCTCGTGACCTTTTGGCGTGCAGCCGCAGAAATGTTAATCGCAACATGACTCAGTAGTGACATAACAATGAGCAAATATTTACAGAAAACACCCATACTAACGTGCCGCGGATACTCATCTGAGAAATCATTTTACCGCGCCCGGTGTGTTTTATAATATTTATGTAAACCAGCCGCCGATACCGGCAATTAACGTCAGGAATTATTACACGCCTTGTCAGTTTCGACTGGAACAACGAACGCTCGGTCGCTCGTACTTTTAACCGATTTCGGTGGGATTTTTCTTCGCGAATAAAGTCTCGTTATTGATACCGCTGGAGTCAACTGGACGTGAAATGCGAGCCCATGAATCACCGCGGCAACGATTTTGCGCGCGCTCTCTCTCCCCCTCGTTCTATTGGCGAGGGACCACACCGATCGTCGCGCTGGGACACGCGCGATGATAATGAAAATTATGCCTCGGGCTTTGGCTTAATTCATGTGCGCCACTACGCGGCCTGACCTTTGGATGTGTACTTTACTTACGTTATGCTCAAGTGACGGGTAACATCTATGACCTCGATCGCGCTTGAACGGCACCGCCGAGGGGATCAGGAACTAGAGTTGGAACAGAGAAACGAATGAAAGAGTGGGGTCAGGGGTCGACGGGTGTATACACAACTGCACAACACAACCGGCCAAACCAAAGGCTCCTTTGCCGAGTCAAATCGCGATCGCTCCGGCCTAGCCTCGACGGTGTTCGTTTCCATCAGCCACAATGCACACTTTTGTTTCTTAATAAAGACCAGTTTATTTCACGATCCTCATTATAATAAAAGCTCCGGCTGGCCGTGCATTGTTGATATCGATATTCAGTCGAACGTTACGAATGTGAGAATTGCGCGCCCAAGCTCCGCGGGTTTCGTGTTACGAGATACCGATATTGTAATTGTTGTTCGCGTTGATGGACAAGCCGAGTTATCTGGTTTTTTCCCACAAAATTCTTATCCAGGACTGCTACCACGTAGACCTGGCTTAATGCGCACAATTTCTCCGATCGTTTAGCGGCGGCCGACGATAATGCGGTAAATTTCGCGGATACCGATCTTTGTCGATCGCCGAATAACGGCTGAGAAATGCGCCGAGTCCAATTTCACTTCCTCCCCCTCCCCCCTATTGATTCTCGCCTGTAACATCGAAGCGTCCGATTTATTGCGTCATTCGATATGTATTTATTTATCTAATGATAGGCCAAGTTCCGGACGATCGGCGACTGGTTTTTGCTCGCTTTACCCGTTAGCCGGCACCGGCCTTCGTGTCTGGCTCATTGCTTTTTCGGTAATTTCAGATTGAATCGAATTTTTATAATTATTCGGTTGTCTTCTACGGATCTGCAAAATCGTGGGGAGTATCTTGGTGGGTTCATCGGGGAAGGATTAGCGTGCTCCATCTGTTAACACATCGTACCACTTTTAATGTTTGCGATGCACGACATTGTGATTTTCAATGGCATGCGACTATCCGGGGCTCCATTTGGAAAGCAGCTTTTTATGAGGGGCAGGACTCATTGGGCCCCGACGAGTAATTGACCCCGACTCTTTACGATCCAGTCGTCTAACAGAACTCGCGTCCAATCGAACGGGGAGAATGTCGGCATAAAATATGACAAACGGCTGGAATTTTTTCCCAATCAAATTAGCGGGGGTTGCGGGCGCAAAAATGTATCGTGATTCCGTTCGACTTGTGCGTGTCGAAATCCCCCCGGTAAACGGTGCAATTTCTCGTGCGTGTTACACCCGGAGCTATTCTGATCGTACGAGTTGACCGATAATCGAGCAGCCTCGTAAAATCAACATTGAATTAATTATCGTGAAACATCGAACTGCATGCGGAATTCATAATGCATGCCGGCTCGATGGAAAAGAAACGAAACTATCGAGAGGAAAAAAAAAGAAAAATGCGGGAGCAACGTGCATTCCGCGAAACGTATCATTAGATTTTATAACCGTCAATAGACCGGGGCGCTGGATACTCGGAGAAACGACGATTCGCATCGGTCGGAACGATCGGCTATTAGTTCACGTGTAACGCATTGTATTTTGCATATGTAAGGAGTTTATTTCATAAATTTTAACGCACGTTCGGCGCGGCCTTTCGAAACTTTGAAACGCAAATAGTCCGCGTCTCTCGAAACCCTGTCATCAAAAGCAAAACAAAACGGAAACCGCGAATCCAACGAGCCTTTATTTACATTCTCATGTTTGTTTACACTTTCAGTGTAATTTATAGTTTGCTCATTTAAATTGTGAATCTGAAGAAATTGTTGGTAGTAGAATTATAAAACGGGCTGGTAATTAAAATTTTTTAAAAAAAAATCGTTATAGTGCACTTTAATTAATATTCATAATAATTTAATTTATATATAATGCAACTTATTTCATTATATTAATAGTTAGTATTACGTATGAAAATCCACATTTTAAACAATTCCATCTTTTATAAGGCTTTATTTTCTACTTACAATTTAACATCAATTCTATTTCAATTTCAATTTCAATTTCACTTACATATTTGATTGTGAAATGGGCGTGTCATTAAATTTTCAGATATCCTAAAATCAGACAAAGACAAACAATCCTCCTTTCATCGCATCGCTATCTTACAAATGAACATCTCCCCGGTTATTTAAGATGAAAAAGAAAAAGGGGAAATAGAGCCATTACCGATGGAGGCACCGCGGAAGGTCGCGTGTTTGTTTACTTGATCGTTTCGAAAAAGGAATAAATTCCCTAGACAGAATGCAGCTTTGAGGCCGTAAACCGTTGAATGATATTGCAGAAATTACATCATCGCCGGAGCCTCGTTAAATATAACACGTTGCGAGCTGACCTACTCTCTTCCTCCTCGCGGAACAATTCCACTAAAACGTTCGAATTTATCGATCGGCGGTATAACGGCAATTACGCGCAATCATCGACGGCCAGCGAGTACGGCTTCCCGTCAATTACGCGATATTATAATGCCCCCCCCTCCCTCCATCCCCCCCGGGAAAGGGCCAACGAAAACCACGCCGAGGTCCGGAAAATGTTTATCGGTGGCTCTTATCGTTTTAATGCGTTTCGGTCTGTTCCCACGTTTTATAATTAACCGATCGGGAGCGTGGTGCCATCTACCACGGGGTTCGCCGTCTCCCTTCGGTTCATCGGCTCCTTACGTCTCTCTCTCACTCCTCGCCGGGAATCCGTACGTATCTTTCGTAGCCGGGAGATGGCTCGTAAGATAGTCGGTTTTAAAATCACGGTCCGCGAGCCGGTCTTATGAACGATTTATGTTCAATTAAAGCGCTTCGCGATCCGACTGCGCCGCTCGGAGTTGTGAGCTACAAGGTGGCTTAGTGGCGCGGCAGCAGGTGCGAAATGAAGAAGAAAGGGCGAGAGACCGGGCGGAGATGGCGGGGGAGGGGGACAGGGAGAGGGTTGCCGCCGAGAGTCGGCTCGCCGGTACCGGTCGGGGGAGGGGGAGGCGCGCGAGGGAGGGGGTGACCGAGCGAGAAGTACCGGAAGTACTTGCGGGGGTCGAAGGTTGCGTCGTGCCTCTGACCCACAGACTGCGGGGACTTGGCGCGAACCCCGCTTCGACGGAGTAGCGATGCTTACGTACCAATCGTGCCGATGAACGCGCCGCTAATTATACAACGGCCGGCAGATATCCGAGGTAATTATGTACACGGTCTAAATTGTAAACGTAACATTGTACACACTTGTAACTGTACAATGCTCGGGGGCGAAAAAATGCCGAGTGATTGAATTGAACGTTGCGGGACTCCTGATCGGCCAATTTAGATGGAATCTGCTGGCGATTTTATGGGCTTTTCAGTTCGGTTTAGCGTGATCGGGTTAAAAGGCTGAAATATTTCGTTTTCTGAATGGGAACGGAGCCGGTTGCCCATGGAAACAATTTCTTTCCACAATTAACTCGCGGTTAGCCAAGTCCGCTTCGGTTTTCTTCTCTTTTCCGAGGATGCTTTTTGCCCCTCCCCCCCTTTTTTTTTTTAATTATTTCAATGTATAGGGTAGCTTTGGTTTGATAGGAAATTCCACTTGTTGTTGGAGTTCAAATATTTTCATTTTTTAATTGTTTTATGTAATGAAATATAAACAATCATCATTTTAACAACTCATTCATCGTTTTATTTATTGCTATTCTCTTGGTATTTAATCAGACACTGCAGACAATATCCTTCTAACGTCAGAAGGTATGGTAATTTTAAATACAACTTTCTTCTCAGTGTACCGAGCGTTAAGAACTAATACGTCACCCTATTTGGATACCAAATCAGTTCCCGACTTAGTCACAAGGCCGTTCTAATTTTCTACCCGGCTAATGGTACGTATTTGTAACTGAAATTGGACGAGGGGATTAATAAAGTAAACACTTTCGAATTTCCTCGCATTAACTTTAATTCCTCTCCATATAATCTTAATGTCCTCAGGAGTTATCGCCTTCGTACCGATAATTGCAAAGACCTCGAAAGCCGCGCGTCCACTTATCATGCGGCTTTGTAAATCGCGGCTTACAATGACCGTAATGTCGAAAAATGCACCGTGGCACACATTCGCATTAGTTCTAATCTCCCGAAAGTATCAAGCGACGAAAGAATTAAAAAGGCGGGCCCGCGGTTGTCTTGAAATATGTTCAACGAGAAGGATAAAGGTCCCCGAGGCGTTCTTAATCCAGCGAATAAATTACAAGTGTGGCCCAGTGCTCATCTTTTTAACTTCGCGTCAAAAGTAATCGTAGGCCCGTGAAATAAATAAATCGCCAGCGTCTCCTCTCAGCTCACTTGCACGCGGATAAGTCAACGCCTGGCAATTTTATTTCACATAACTTCATCAGCCTCGATGTAAAAAATGTGTTAGTTTTTAAAGGGAATTAAAATCAGTTTTATTTAAAATAAATCTGTTGCAACGTATAAATCGTTTCAAGTTTGAAATATCAAATTCAATTTTTTTTTTTAATAAAATACATTAATTAAGTTTATTAAATATAAATTATAGATTTTTAATTTTAAACAATTTGTTATTTAATATCTCACTTTCATTCATTGTACGTGAATTTAACATTTTAATAAGTGAAAAATGAGTTGACTTGTAAGAAAAGTGAAATGTTCACTTATTCACACTTACACTGAGAAAAATAATACGCTTATTATAAGAGGACAGTCTTCTTATCTAATTATGCTTAATTTAAAACTATTTAACATATCGTTAACACGATTTCCTTTAAGCATAATAATATTATTCTTATGATAAGAATATTATTCTTACAGTTATAGATTTTTATCAAAATATCAAGTGGAAAATCCACTTATTATTAAAATAATCCGATTAAAATAAGTGGACCGTTTTTTACAGTGTAGTAGAGTACAAAAAGAATCAATTTGTCGCGAAGCTTCCGAACAGTTTGGTGTAATTTATTGCAGAAATCATTCTTTGTGTCCAATTGTTGCCGGTTGGCCTACGAAGGGGACCGTGAAACGACATGCATCATCTTTGGGGTTAGTTCTAAACTCGGCGGAGTGACCCAATGCTAATTTGTATTCGCGTGGCCTATACACGCTCGACCCCTGAACCTGGCGCGTTTCGCTGCATTTACGGTGTGTTTGAGCCGGGTTCTAAGGCACGCATCGCGAATGTAAGCCTTGCCGTCGAGGTCGAGGGTCTTTTCAGACAATTATGCTTGACCGTACGAACAACGGACCCGACTTAGGAACTCGGCCACGGTTGCCGCAAATTCGTGTACCGATCTGCACGATGATGCATGATTATTAACTTTTTATTGCCGCGAAAATTAAACGGCATTATCGGCGATTGAAATTAGCCTCGGTCATCCGCTTTTTTATTCGCGCGCAGTTATTTATGGATTGCTTTGTGCGAACGAAAATTGGCCCGCGCCATTTGATACTAATGGACGAATCAATTTTATGACGCCGCGAGTAAAACTGATTGTACGACTTCGCACGGTGATTATTCAGCAGATGTGCGTTTGATGGTAATTCCTTCTCATTTTTTTTTCTCTTTCACTCGTTTTTGTTTAAATAAATGGCGTTAAAAGAAAATGTACTGTTTTTAAATGAAAAGATTCGCCGCAGATTTACGACGATAATATACGGAAATAAATAATCGATAAATAATACTTTTTTTTTTCTAAGAGATATTGCAAATTGATGTTGCTAAAGGTGTAATTTCGTCAAAGCGCCTTTTTAATTTCAATGGTTCTCGGTCTATGAATGTATTCATTTCCATTAGCATTCGAAGTGTATATGTAATACGAGCTTATAAATCTGCGTTTAATTGAAAATGTATCATCACGCTGGAGCCGGCCGTTTTATTAGTTAGAATTAAATTCTTTCGGGTGTTAAAGTAGTTTTCTTTCGTCTTTCTCCACGTCCGTTCCGGTGGTTCTAGGTACTAAATTCTGAATCACGTTGCTGCCCGAAGTAATTGCGCGTCATTAGTTACGCGATGTTGAGAATCTTTAACCTATTTACAGCACATAAATGTTTACAGGTTCTGATCAATAAACGTTCCGATGTACTGTTAAAGTGATTCATTAAAGGGCAATTTTCGTATCATAATAAATTGTTCTGTAACGAAGTCCCGATTTTTATTATTCGTCGAAAATTCGCGTGCTGGATTGCTCGGCGATGTATGATTTAGGAAACTGTGGATACAGTTAGAGTATAAGTTTCAGTAGGTATTAGAAAGCTTGGACTTTTTTTTGTATCGTAAAAATTGTTTAAATTGTCCTCTATAAATTGTCGAAAATCAGTTGAGAAATCGTTGTCTTACTGACAGTAATGAGTCGCTGAAATGTTTATTTTAAAATTGAATAATTCATCATCATTAGCATTTTATTTGATTTACAAACTCTAAATTAGAACAAAAGGTTACTTATATTGGAATTAAGAAGGTCATTTTTAATTATTTTAACAAAATAATAACATTTATGTTTGTTTATCATCGACAATTTTTGAATTAATATACCCATTCATTTGTAAAAAATTGAAATATTGAAATTGTTATAACATTCAAATTTTTCATTTTCTTATCATATTTTTGAATCATTAAAACTTTAACACTTATTCATTAATTCATTGGCTTAAAATAAAAAATGTTTGTCAATTATTTCACAAAGTTTATTTCACTGGGGAAGCACGTTTGAGCATGTTTTAACTAACAGTAAATAATTTATATAAAGTACTCCATTACTATATGTTCGTTAGGACATAAAATATAAGAACATTGTAATTTCAACATTTACATATAATATGTGAATTTATAGTATCTTTCGCTAGTTATTTATGTCTGGTGACCGCCGTTGTAATTTCATAAAGAATTTGAGACTGAGGTTGAGAGTTTTATTTTTGTCAACGAACTTTATTTATAACTTCAAAACTAATTTAATTACGCAATTAACAATTAAGTTTTCTTGAATAATATAATGTTTTTTTTTTATATAACAAGAAAACCGGTTCTATGTGCTAGAAAATAAGCAACATACAACATGAGAAAATATGATCCATTCACAATAATTGTGAAATATTTAGACACGTATTTATTTCATAGTACTTTATAGTTGCTAACAATGGAGTAGATATTCAAATAGATCTCCAACGTACAATGTTACAAGTGAATATGAAATTATCAGACATTCTTAGATATTATTTTTATTCGTGAAAAGTTTCTTTAAACAAATTATCATAATGACCTTTTTAAATCCAATATATTATTATTAACAATTAAATTAATAAATTAGAATATTTAGTATGTTTGAAAATAAATAATTTTAAGTGCATCATTTGATTACTTAATTGCACTTAAAATTTAATTAAATTTAAATTGAATACAATAATAAACATTATTCTTATCATTATCTTGATACATATATCTTTAGCTTATATCTCATTACTGTCATTCATTGTTAATGTAAAATCAAAATATTATTTATTTTATCTCTTCTCTACGTATAATAATAAAAGTTAAAAGAATAATAACTTTTTACATTTATTTCGCAATTATTCGTTAAATTTGACATATGTTATAATGCAGCAATACTTTTAAGGTGCTTCATAAACCCCTCAAAGGAAAAGCTAAAGTTCCGTCTAACTGCCGGCACAATCGGCAGTAATATAGAAAATATTTGCAATATAAAGAAGCTCGTCATTTCCACGACAAAATGTTCCCCGAGGCCCTCATTAACATTGTTCCAAAGCGACCGGCCACTTTACAATTAGCGAAATTGAAGTGAATTTCTAATTAAATCATCGGAAACGACGCCGGTGTACATAATACTCGAATAAGCCGAACATAACTATCCGGCGATCGGCGCGTCGCGAAAGAACGTGCCGTACAAAAGGGAGAAACTCGTTGCTTAGTGACAAAGTCCCCAAGATGCCGTCTTCCGTTCTCCATCTCCGCTTCTTGTTCCCCCATCCTCCAATTCCTCCTCCTCCTCCTCCTCCTCCTCCTCCTCATCCTTGTCCTCCTCCTCTTCTTCTTCTTCTTCTACTTCTACTTTTTCTCCTTCTCCTTCTTCTTCTTCTTCTTCTTCTTCTTCTTCGGCTCTCGCGGACACGATAACTTTTGCGTGCGATCACAGAGTAATAAACCAGCGTCGTAAGTGGCGAGCCTGGGAACCAGCTTCACGGCTTCGGCTTAGATCCGCGCAACTAGATCCCTCCTAGATAATGATGCCTCGCTCATAACTTTCCCTGCTTGTCGTGTTGCGCGGCCCGGCATTCCCAACATCCCTCATTCACGGCGCAGAACGTCGAGGACATAGCGCCTCTTCGGTACACGCCTCAAGGTTGCCGAGCGGAGGGTGAGGCTAATCGATTCCACCGTACGCGTACAAAAATTTCCAAACAAATCTTTTGTACGGATGCCGTAATTAATGTGCCTTTTTATTTCCACGAAATTATTCCATTATAAGCATACCACTGATAATCTCGTTACCAGCTCAGCATTTTATTTCAAGCTTCAGATTATAATATTCTAAATTTCGTTGTATATACATTCTATGTCTTATCTTCTTATTTTTAAAGTGACCATGAGGAACAATTGTAATTTATAAATCTTTAATAAATAGTTTACCAGTTTGGTATCATGCTTGCAGGATATCAATATTTATCAGTCATTTAAATAAAATTTGTAAAATAAAGTTACCTAAAATGCTGATGATAAAAATACCTTATTTTATGAGTAAGTATGGATATTATGGTTCATAGATTCAATTAATCAATGTAAGTATTTATTTAATAGCATGATATATGTAAGACAAATGTGTATATGTTTCATTTTTAAAAAAAGCTGTATGTTTGTAGATTTAAAATTTGACAGCTTAACATTCATAACTCCACTATTCATAAACCAGTTTCACAAAAAACAATAATTTTGGTACAAATCGAAATTCACCTTACTAAAACTTGATAAGCACCGTTCTTTGGATTATAATATATTTACTCATATAAGGTTTTGTTCCCAACATTTTTTTCGCATAGAAAATGAATATATAAGTTTTTCTCCTCCTCCTCCTCCTCCTTCCAACCCGCCTTCATCCTTATCTCCGTTCGCGCTCGTTTTTCCTCTCTCTTTTCATCGCAGGATTATTAAGTTCGACCGTGAGCGTACCCAGTGGTCGAGTTTTGCAAAAAGGCTCGCCGGATTTTGAGATGTTTAGATAATTCGAGGCTGCTCCTTTCGCAGAAGAGGTTTTATTGAAATTAATTGCCGGGATCGAGTTTAATTTCGTAGCCTTCTTGCTTTCGTGCTTGCGACATGCCTCGGCTCTCGCGTTCGTTTGTTTATTTGTATTATGGAAGATTCGATTTTCGTTTATACAATAAAACCTACAACATTTCTTCTTTACTCCAGTGGTGTTTAATGATCGCGCCTACAATATTACGCACCATAAATATGTCACCGTTACCACTTTTCTACTTGTACGCTCGCTTGTGTTAGTTCCTTTGGAATCAATCTTTTCTTTCTTTCCTTCTTTTTTTTTTTTGTTTTCTTTTCTTTTCCTCCTTTACCTTTTTCATTCCGCGCTGCGGTAATAAAGAATGGGAAAAATTTAACTTTTTTATGGAGGAATAATATACGTTTTTACACATTTCACGGACTTTCTCTTTTCGATTTGATTATACAATATTGGTATTTAATTTTACGAGTTTTTTGTTGCAAGTTTGTAGTATTCTTAGATCGCTTTTCTTCGCCGGTCGAATTTGTATGTTTATGTAACGAATGATCAATTAACAATTATTATACGGTTTTATTGCAGAATGGAAAATTTTAATTAATGACGGCCATTGTGAGGCTCGCGTTTTATTATCATTTTAAAACGTCAAATTAAGCGGCGTAATAATTATCTGTCCATCACTCCTAGACATCATTGTTCGGGTATAAATCATACTTTCTCTAACAAAGTCAAACAGTGAACTGGATTTTTCGTGCCACGGAGCGCAGTTCCTGATCGCTTAACCTCGTAAATATGAATTAATTCACACTTTCGATAATTCCGAAATCATAATAAGGCGACTTTATCGTGGACTCCTAATCGCTACACAATAATGCGCGTAAAATTGCGCCATTAAAATTATTAACAGATGCATTTTACTTTGCGTTACTCTTCGCGTTGTAAATTGCGTTAAAACACCGATGCGATAAATAAAGGCAAATATAAATGTTCGCCTTTTTCGTTTTATTGCCCGCCGAAAAATGTTGCGTAAATTTCTCCTTTAATGTTAAATAAAAATTAATGGCCATGGGCAATGGCGATAAATTGTAAAATTTATTTCGATTAGTTGGGTCGCGTCATAAATTTGTTAAAGGATTGACAAAAAATTGTACACGATTCTATTATTTATAAATTTAAAATAATCGTAAGTATATTTAAATTCCATCCTTTTATGGTGAAACTTTTTTAATAATAAAATTAAACTCGTACATATTTATTATGAGAATAACAAATATTTAAGAGCATTATTTTATTAATAAAATTAACCGTAATATACAAAAATTTTTTAGTTAATTCAAAAAAAATTTAAGCTAAACCATACTGAGAAAAAGTTTATATTTTACTTTGCTAGTAATTAAGCTAAATTTATCGTTTCTGATTAAATTGCAGAAATTTTTTGTTTAATATGGACATTATTTGACTTAGATTATCATATAAAAATATTATTGTGTGTTTATATTTTTCTTTTTAACTTTTTTTCGCTCTTTTTCATTACATAGTATTTAATTTTAAGCAAACATGATAAAAATATCATTTCTTTAATTCGCGTGAAAGCTCGAACATTTTGATTGATTTAATTTCGTATATGAAAAATGCTCTTGAGAAATGCACCTCTCTAATCACCGTTTAATAGTGTTCGTACAACCGTGCTATTAAAAGTGCGGAGTGATAGGTAAATCACGTCCCTCTCCTACGTACCCTTCCAATCATAAAATAATAAAACATAAATACCACGCGTCAAATTTAATCCCATTACCCACGGATCATCCTAGAGTAACGAGTTTATTACAGAAATAAAATTGAAGTCCTTCCAATTGAATGGATAAACTAAATTTCGTCAAAGCATAGTATAATTTTGCATGTACAATTTTTTTTAATATACACGGAAAAAAAATATGAAGTGCACTACTAAATTTCTATTTAAGTTAGATAAATTGTTTGGCCATTATTGGGATAAGTAGAAATTATAATTGTCATAGCCAAACAAATTTATGTGAGTCGAATTTATGAAAACTAATGTAGCTAGTTGATTCAATTTACATACACTGTATGGCTGAATGCCATACAAATTTATCTAATCCAAAACACAGTGAAATCCAAGTAGTTTTCCTTGACATATTGAGGTTATGTTCAGTCCCCATAAGATAAGTGTATGGTTGAATCAGCCATACAGTTTATGTAATGTTTAAATATTCATTTTAGTTGATTTAATAACTATGTCCTTCTGCAAATAGAATAAATTCTTACTAAATTAGTTAAAAATTGCTAGATAAACTTATTTACCTACCAAAGCGAATACTTTTTTTTTCGTATACCTTCCTTTTATATTTATAAAATTGTCAAAATGACGATCTCTATTTATTACTACAACAATCGATATCTCCGAATGCAAGGACAATTTTTTTCTTTCTCGCCCATTCTCATTACCATTCCTGTAAATCACATTAAAGAGACGCTCATTTGTCATCCGAACGCGACGGTTCTGCCGTTCGATTCTCCCGGTGGAATTTAAATAATTCAAGGTTTCGAGGACACGGATTATCCTTGCGTTCGATTTATAAAAATCCGCGCAACAATGCGCGCGCGCACGAACGCCCGTGTGTGCCCAGGTAGAAATGAAATCGGGCATGCCCTATCACCTATAGGGCCCCAATGGGGCTGAAACGTGGAATACCTGAACAACGGTTTCCTGATTCGAGCCCTATAAGGGACTAACCAGGTACACTG
>JABFPN010000515.1:0-44847 GCA_022817305.1 Leptoteleia sp. ZL-2020
TGATGTCTCTGTTGCAGACGACCATGTGCAACAGAGACAGCTCTAGTGATTTCGAACGAACGCCGCCGAAGATACTCGAATACGATTGCACACGTATACTACTACATAGAAAACGTCCCACGGCCCATGGCTCATTGGCATCACTGCGTCACAGTGGCAAATTTGACAAAAGGTTACGATTTTTTGTTGAACTATTTCGTGAGGTAACTCACAGTTTGCCCTTATAACAACAAAGTTTAAGTTCAAAATACACATCTACGGGTTTACAGTGTTCTGACAACGACAGTTTGTGGGATTTAAGGTGATTGTTCTTTAAGGTTATGATTAAATAATTGTTAAAATTCGATTCTTACTTGTCAATAGTGCTTATTTATTGAATTGATTAACACCCATTATACTTCTTTATATTAGACAGTTTCTAGTCCGTCTATCATTTAATTTTGTATTTTTTAATGGTTTAATGAATTGTCAATCGTTATTAGAAAATGTAATTTAATATGATTTATTGCAAACATGAGCAGCGTTACTTAGAATTTCATTCAACGATTAAATTTCATTTAATATCGTTAAACTTAATAAAGAACAATTGTGAATTTGTATATAGCATGTCATTGCATATACATAAATATTTGAAAATATTTGCAAAAATATTTATAACAATGTCATATTTATGAAAATATTTAGACATGACGTAAAATTATGACTATTACTGGTACAGTTATGTCCTACTTTTGTTTAAAAATTAACTGCGCTTCTCATAATCAGTAGTTTAGAAACCTTGAATTGTGCATAGGCTACTTAGAATTTTATTTTACCAAAGTCATTCTTTATTTAATTTATAATACTTTCTTGATCAAAGTGATTAATTTTCACGTGGATCATTCTCATTAAATTTGTATTATGAATATAAGGTCAATTTTTAGCTACAAGTTAGAATTTAATATAAGTTATACGTTAGAATGTTAATTTGAAATTTATGCAAAATTTATATAACATTTTTTAATATTACAATAATATTTTGTAAGATCCGATAATTTCCAAATATGTTACTTAAACAAAAATATTTGAACAATTCTTACTATTGTTACTTAGTTATTACTTATTTTTTACTATTTAAAATTGAAATAATTAAGATTTTAACTTAAAAACTCAAATACAATATATGTTTAATATAACTTATGGAAAAGAAAGAAGGGTTTATTGAACGAATAATCTTCAGTAATGCTTGTAAGAAAGAATGATTCATCTACAGATAAAAATTCTAACAAAATGTTTGTATAATTGGTAACATTCAATGCAACTTGTTTTAGATGATCAATTATTTACTTATATTACTTATAATAAGTAAAGTAAAAAATTGTAAAATTTTATTAAAAATGTTTTGAAATAAAAAGAGATGGAAATAGATAGGAAAATTTGTATTCGTTTTTTATTTTTTTGTGTGATTAATTATTTATATTGAATTTATTAAAAATTGTAAAATTTTTATCATAATAGACTTTTGTTTGCTTCTTAATAGGTTCTAAACAATGAGTTAATGTTAGTAAGACAAAATGTCTTTAAAGCCAGTTTCTGATTGGACACAAGAAGATGTCCTCATATGGCTAAAAAAAAATGGACATTGCAAACATGCACACACCTTATTAGACAGACATGAGATTGATGGCAAGGCACTGCTAACTTTGAAAGAAGAAGATTTGAAATATATGTATATAACAAAAGTTGGAGATATCAAACGCCTCTATATTAGTATCAAACAACTTCAAAGGGACAATATTGCAACATTATTTGAACTGGGCTATTTAGATTTATACTCAGCAAATAATTTTTATTCACACCAAAGGCATGATGTAAGATATTTAATTTTAATCTAATTGAGAGTTTAAGGATTCAGTACTTATAAAAACTATTTTAGTTAATAATATATAATACATTACTATATTATTGCTTTTATCATTATGATTAGAATATTGGTCATTAATGATATTTTACTCTTAATATTAATTTTAATAAATAACTATAGTATTTATACATGAAAATAGTAATTATTTATATATTTGTCAAATATTTTTAATATAACAGATATTTTTAAATAAAAGTTTTAAATTAAATAAAATGTAATAAAACTTGTAAAAATATAATATTTGTTAGAATTTGAGTTTAGTAAATATGATGAAAATCATATCAGGTTACGATTAAAATATTTTTTCTGTTAGGATTTTAAATGTTTTATTTTACTCAATTTATTTAAATAATTCCATAGATTCACGTTATTTCTGTTTAAATTATTTTATTTTTTTTTTTTTTTTTTAGATTATAGTTCAATTCATTACTATTCTTACAATAATACATCGTTACTATTAACAATCAAAAAATTGCATATACCAATAGATTTTTAGAAAATAACGAAAACATTGCATGCGGTTTAGTATAAAGTAGATGTTTTAATAAGATCATTGCATAAGCGCGTTAACGCGCAGGTACTCAGCAGCGGCAGCGGTACAAATAATGAAGGCTCGATTGAACACGAGTTTTATTCAGCTTCGGTTTCGGATGATGGACATGCATCACAGTTACCTCCCGAGATCTGGAAGGCATTCATTAGCTTGGCTTACCTATTTATTGTTACTTGGATCACAGCGTTCGTAATGGTGATCGTGCATGATCGAGTACCTGACATGAAAAAATACCCACCTCTGCCGGATATTTTTCTGGACAACGTACCCCACATTCCTTGGGCTTTTGATATGTGTGAAGTTACTGGAACCGTACTATTTGCCATTTGGATGATAGTCTTAATTTTTCATAAATATAGGTACATATTTTTGTTAATTTAAGCATATGGTAAAAAGTTATAGTAAATGTTATTGAAATAATCTTCAAGCACAGTATTTATTTTATGAGTATACTTAATTGTAATGTGAGGAAACATAAAATAAACAAAATTATATTGTAGTCCAATGGAATTTCAAAATTAAAAAATGCAAAAATAAATGATTTTTGGTTTTTAATATAAATTCTTAAGATAACAAGTTTTGTTCACTTAAGACAGTTTAGAATAATTGGAGGAATTCTGTTTATTTTTCAACTTATGGAATTATTCAAATATGCATATATACATTAGTTATTTAAAAAAGTTTATGTATTAACAGTTGAATTATTGTCCACTAACTGTATTGCAAAAAATATAGCTATTATAGTATCTTAATTGGAGTTTAATTTTAGGTTTATTTTATTGCGAAGATTTTTTGCATTGTCCGGTACAGTCTTCCTATTGAGGTGCGTTACAATGCTTATCACTTCACTATCAGTGCCAGGAGCACATTTGCAGTGTCAGCCGAGAAAAGTTCCCGATGAAGAATGGTCAGGGTAAGATAGATATTTACAACTATTTTACATTGATATAATATAATACTAAATTGAATATTTATAATAAACTACACATTTCACTTACAATAATTTCTTTAATGTAATAATGTTTTTATTTTATAGTTAAAATATTTCGGTCACATTTTTGTATTCAAATCAGAAATAAATTTTATTGTATTGAATAATATATATTAATTGATAATAATATTAGATAGATATGATTTTGTGTTTGTAGTATGTATAAATTAAATTTCTTTATTACTAACTAACCTCGAGATAAATAACTAAGACTTTCTCTGATCCAATTAATAACATTCTTACACTTTTGATTTATTTATTTTACTTTATATTTTTATTATTTGATTTTTTATAGTACGGCATATGGTGAACTATATAATAAAATTTCCATGGCGTATGTAATTTGGAGAAACGCTGGTTTGTCTATCCAAGGTGTTAGAACCTGCGGTGACTACATGTTCAGCGGTCACACAGTGGCTTTAACTATGCTTAACTTTTTTATCACTGAATGTAAGTTGTATTATATTTGAATTATATGCGCGGGTTTTGAATTTAAATTTAATATTCAACTACTTTGTCCTAATTCATCGCTATTAACTCATTAAGTTAGGAATTACTTGAATATTTTATAACAATGTTTTAAGAATATTTTATAAAAATATTGTATTTGAAAAATTGAAAACAAATTGTATTATATTTTCCATTATTTTGAATTATTTCTATTTTAATTTTTCTTATTTTCTTTGCACATTTTTAGCAATACTTTTTTTTAAAATAGAAATTATGAGTGATTTTTTTCTTTGTTTACAATTAAAACAAATAAATAACAAATTAGATCTTAAATGTGGTACACCTGTTAATCGCCGATAGTTTTTGATATTATATAAAAGATATAAAAGATATATAGTATATAAAAGACCTAGAAAATGTTTAAAGCAAAATACGCAAACAGAATTAAATTAAATAGAAAATTTAATTACTTATGTTTAAATTTCAGATACACCCAGACCACTGTACTTCCTCCATACTTTTACATGGATGCTCAATATGTTTGGAATATTTTTTATTTTAGCAGCTCATGAACATTATTCCATAGACGTATTCGTCGCTTTCTATATAACATCAAGACTGTTCCTTTACTATCATACATTAGCTAATAATCAAGCACTAATGCAACGTGATTCGAATCGAACTCGAATTTGGTTTCCACTTTTCAGTTTTTTCGAATCGTCAGTTGACGGGATTGTTCCGAACGAATTCGAGCCACCGTCTTTAATTATTTGTAATCTTATATTTAAAATTAAAGAAACCTGGAGTTATGTTCGTTGTTGTCTGTCAGGTCGTATGATACTTTCAAATGCCAATGGCAACCTAAGTACTGCAAAGAAGAAATTGTAAAATACATTTTTTTCCAATCTCACAACATCGTTTTCCGTGTTCAAAATTAATAAAACGTAATATTCTATAATTGTACAATTATTCAAATTTTGGTATAAGAATATATCTATTAACAGATTTTGAAAATTTGAATGAATGTAAAATTAAATTTATTATCAACATTTTGTTGATTCAAACAAAAGAAAAGTATTTTCTAGAAGGAAACGAATAATCAAGAATTAGGGATAATATTCTATATGATTACTACCTTACAAATGCTATATAATGTATAGATATGTACATACAAAATCACTATTTTTGGTAAATAATACAATTTTGAATTTTTCGATTATTAATTTTGTTTAATTATATAAGGCGATTTTTGATACGTTATAATGTGATTAAATGTAAATATATAAAGTGACACATCTTACGGTTGTTATCGTTAAAATGTAACTCATTTGTAACTGACTATTTCCAATGCGCATGTAATATTAAGTTACATTTTTCAGCGATCATATCATGTCATAAAGTTCAGAGAGAAAGTCTGCGATTAGAAATATTAGCATTAAAGGATATGTTTAAAGTTGGCTAAACTTAATGCACAAAAGAAATCAAGAGTTTAATTGATAATAATCATTAAATTTATTGATTAACGATACCTTCGATGTACAAGATATCCTTCACCGCGTTATCAACTTTACCTTTATTACTTTGTAGATTCGAACTGAAATTGGAGTCGTGTTCCTTTATTGTTCGAAACATGTTACAATTGTTTATTCAGAAATACGCTTATCGCCATCAGAAGGCTACTCTGATACGCAAATTTTGTACAAGACATCCGATAGTATAGTGGTGCGATTGAATGTTTGAGAATGAAACTTTTAAATGATTGAAGTGTTGTTTAAATTCTTTAATATAATATTGCACAAAGGTCATCGTTTTAGTGGAAAATAATACGATGATCTTAATGTGTATGGAGAGAATAGAGGGATATGCTTGAAAAGTAGATAAAAATTATTTTGTAATATAGTAATATATTTTAAAATAATACTATAGAAATTAAAGGAAACTGATAAATTTTGTATAGTAAAACATAAACTTTTTCAATTTTATTTTTAATCAAGAATATCCCTCTTTTATGGTGTATAATAGTAATTTATATAGCTTTTCTTCTCTTTGGAAATGAAGTTAAATAATTTTGTATAAAAAAATGTTTCATATTTGTTATCTCGATGAAAGTTTTGACTAGTTTTAAACTGTAGTAACACGTATATTTTATTTTATGTACTTTAATTGTTTTTATCACAGTGGTAATGAATTCCGATACAAGACCAAATGCCCTGTGCGATTATTCAACATTTGCTCTCTTGTAAATGACATTTTAATTAAAAAAATATTTTAAACAACATATATATTTGTTGCTGTTTTTCCAAGTTGTTCACTCATTTTTAACGTTGAACGTTACATAATGAATTTGTACGTAAAATATAATACAGTAATTTCATTTGTTATTTTCAGTAAAAACATAAAATAATAATGTTTTTATTTATATATAATCAATATATGATTTCAAACTTCCCGACGTTTACAAAATTATTTTATAAAATAATTCCAAAGGGGGACATCTTTCTATCTAAATTCTTTTCTATTTTTATTCACACCAAGGATAGAACAAGAAAGAGAAATAGCACCATGACTTCATAATAATTAAATAATCTTAATCGATTCTTATTGTTATTACATAACGAGATATGTTATCTTTTGTTATAATTAATTGTTAATATTTACATTAAATAATGTAAATTTATAATGTTTCCTATAATTATTATTATAATTATTTGGAACGTAAAATAATATCTCTAAAGAGTCGCGCGTTTGTAGCTTGTATGTGTATAGCGGTGCCTATTTTAGGCAAGCTAAAATTAATCATAGAACTTTACTGCCGTTGCCCTGTTGCGCAAGTGAACGCCATTTATTTCGTTTTGTATTCGGTAGTCAGTTATCCCAAACGCGTTGTTCATTTGTTTCAAACATCGTGCATTTGTTTCACTAGTGCTCTTCCGCCAAATAAAAACTTTTTATACAACTTGAAAATAATATAAATTGTCTAGTTACTGATTTGCATTTCAACTTCCCGAATATGGTAAGGTATCATGTTTTTAATAAAATGTTGAATGTGAAAGTATTCAACTGTAATATAAATCATATGCTTGGAATCATATAAAACATATTTATTATAATGTTGATAATATTATAATTATTGACATAATTTTTAACTAAGATTTATTATAAACAATACTTCTTCAACATAGGATGAAGGAAAATGTGGTGTTTGTTCTAAACCTGCAAAATTAAGGTGCAGTAGTTGTAAATTAGAATATTACTGTGATAAAGAACATCAAAAAAGTGACTGGCATAGTCATAAATCCCTATGTCGAGCATGGGAAGTGAAAAAGTTCGATGATCGTGGACGGTGTTTGATAGCTACAAGGGATTTGAAACCTGGTGATATAATAATTTCGGAATCACCCATTGTTTGGGGCCCTTCTCCGCATAACGAAGCTCGCATTTGTGTAGGCTGTGGTGAAAAAGAAGCTTGGTCTAGGTGCCCTAGCTGTTCTTGGGCAGCATGTAAAGTCGATTGCGAGGGTCTCACTGATTCTAACAGGCATGGATTAGAATGTCAATTTTTGAGAAAAGCAAGAATTATTCCAAGGTATTTCAAATTGTTGTCCGAATAAAAAAAAATATATTTCATTTAGTTAGTTATGTCCAATAATCTGGTTAATTATATTCAGATATAACATTTTATTGGCTCTAAGAATTTTAATTCTAAGACGTCGTTATCCAAAAAAGTGGAAAATTTTATCTCAAATGGAAGGACACGAAGACAAACGTGGTCCTGGAACTGAAGCCTTCAAGGAAGTGCAAAGTATTTCCGATTCTCTAATCGTTTTGCTGAATTTAGACCCGCCTTCTAAAGAGGTATTACCAAACATTTGCGGATTAATAGATGTTAACGCTTTGGAAACGAGTCCACCGGAAGGATGTTCAGCAATATATGAAACTGCGTGCCTTTTAGAACATCAATGCCTATCTAACACAAAATATCATTTTTCATTAGATAATAAAGGGAGGCCAAAAATAACTGTTGCGGCAGTTACTTCGATAAAAAAGTATTATTGAAATTAATGTGTTCGCTATAAAAATGAAAGTTGAAGATAATCGCATGAAAAATTTTAATTGCTTTCCGTTTTTAAGGGGACAACATTTGAGCACTACTTACACTCATGTGCTTTGGTGTACAAAATTTAGAAGAGAACATTTGTTAGCAACGAAATACTTTATTTGTAAATGTGATCGTTGTAAGGATCCAACTGAATTGGGCAGTCACCTTGGATCCTTTAAATGTCCTTGTGGGAATGGTTTCATGACAGCTAATGACCCATTAATGGATAATACCGAATGGTCCTGTAATGTTTGTTCGGGGATATTGACGTCCAATGAAGTTAATGATTTATTGGAACGCCTGAAAGCTGAAGTGGATAAATCAATGGAAATTGCGAAGGAAAATGTCTTGAAAGAATTGCTTTCTAGGTGATTATTCACTTATTCTTTTATATCTATTTAAATTAATCTTAGTTAATTGAATATTTCCCGAGTGCGGGTTACACGCACCCGCGGGTTATTATTCCCGAAAGCAAAATTTATGCTTACCTTATTATTGTTGTATTTCTTAATGTTATTATTATTATTGCTATTGTTACTGCATGTGAACATTATACAATCTTAAAACGTGTAACTTTTGATTTTTTCAGATTGACCGTTTTATTACATCCCAATCACCAATACTGCATTTCTGTTAGTCATACTCTCTTACAATTATTATCACGCGATGATCCGATGAAGTCTGAAATTAGCAAACGTTTGATTGAAGTGACATCAATATTGGATCCGCACGGATCCAGACTGGCACTTTACACTGCTATTGCTCTTCGTGAACTTGCCTCCTGTTCTCAATCCAAAAAAAAAGAAAAGCAACAGTATTTAACAAAGGCTATATCATTGCTCGAATCCGAGCCACCAAATAGTGCAGGACAAAAATTATTGAAGATAATCCAAAGTGAAGTCTGATATATTTTTAATGCGATTTATATATTTTATATAAGGTTGTAAATTCTATCCTTACCACACATACAAAATTACACAATATATATTTTTTATCGTTATGTACGAACAATGTTAAAGGAGAGTAACATATAATTTTAGTCCGGAAGGAAAAAGAATATTTTCTATTAAAATTTATAATTTATGGAACAATCTTGCTTTCACAAGAACTCTAAATTGTTTCCACATTAATTTCATTGGTTTATTTTAAATCATTTTTTGAATTTTCTTCAACCTTTTTAGTGAACATTCTTAATTTTAAAAATCCGATCAGAGAGAGAACATCGTTTAAAAATGCATACAAAAATGGATTTGCTGCTGCGTTAAAGAAGGACATGGTCGTTAGTAAAATTTGAATATACCACCAACGATTTTCCAGTTTTTTGTGTAATTTTAACATGAGGAATACCCAGAGTGGCAGTCTGCAGACACCGAAAACTATGATCAAAATCAAAATGATTTTGACTATTCTACTTCTTCGAGT
This sequence comes from Leptoteleia sp. ZL-2020, assembly GCA_022817305.1. Lineage (NCBI taxonomy): Eukaryota > Metazoa > Arthropoda > Insecta > Hymenoptera > Scelionidae > Leptoteleia > Leptoteleia sp. ZL-2020. Next base: position 9,419 of record JABFPN010000515.1, read on the forward strand.
AGTTCTTTGCGACAAATCTACTGGTAGATCTGATTCTTGTGGTTGTTTCACCATATGAGAAACTGCAAAAGAAAATTATTTTATCTAGACTTTTATTTAATAGAAAAAAATAATATAAAAAATGAATTACCTGTCGAAGATTCAATATTGCGCGTCACTCTTAATATTTCCAAGTTTAATTCTTTCCGTTGCCACATATTAATCGCCAGTAAAATATGGATAACGACGAAAATCAATGCCAATGGTAGAAATATGATAACGAACAACGCTGTATATATGTAACTGATTTTCGCTCGATCTTTCATTATACATACTTTTGCTCTTTGAATGGAAAATTCTGTTAATCAATAATGTAAACTTCGTTTGACGAAATAAAATAGTCTTACGTTAATATTATTATATTGTTGAAATGCATTTAAAAATTTACAATGAATAATTTTAAGCCAATTAATTATATGTAATATTTAATCATGATTTTCTTTTATAAAAATGAACTGTGTATAATAATAAATTAAATATAAGAAAAAATTATTTAAATAATTGAATTGCAAGTTAAAAATATAATGATATAAAATACGTACTCATAGCAGGTATCGTTTTTGACAACATTAATTAATTCAGGGGAATATATATTTAAAATTAAATAAGAAGAAGCTGCGGCAGTACACCATGTAAATAATACGAAGAAAATGGGATATATCCAGCTGCGTATTCGAGGTTGAGGTCGAGGATACTTTGGTTTTACAGCTATATAACTTTATAGAAAGAAGAATGATGAGTAGACGTAGAATGAAACAAACTGGTAAATTTTCGACTTGATATTTTTTTAATAAACAAGCAGAGTAAAGAAACGTGAATTATTTGAAAACATTAAACCTAATTAATGTTATTGTTATCATAATAAACTATATTTATTTTTACTTTCACACATATCTGACAAATGTTAATTATATCATTGATATAAACGTTGTTCTATTTTGTATATATAAGTTAAATAATGTTGGCTAATTTTGAATTATTTTTTGAACAAACTTAAAGTATAGTCCAGATAAAATATTATTTGTATTGTTATATAAAAATAATTAGATAACTTTTACACTTTAGAATATAATTGGGGATGGTCTTACCGTTCTATAGCCACTCCAGCCAAAGTTAAGGATCCAATTAGAACTGCTACAGTTTGTAAATATGGGATAATGGCACAGGCCCAGTCCGGATATATCCACAAGATTTTTCGTGTTACGACAATTGATAAAGTATTCATACCGGAAGTTAGCAGTAATGTCAAATCTGACAACGCGAAAGAAAAAAGAGTACATCGATAGCATGGCTTTAATTTTAAATTTTCTTTACTGGAAGTTGAAAAAATTTTGAATAAAACGGCTATATTTGCCATAAATCCTATAATCACGGTAGGCCAAATAATTATTTGAAAAATTATGCTAAGTTCCTGTGGGATCACGATTAAGATATTTTCTTCGATTATAATTTTAGACATGGAAACGTTATTCTCCTTTACAAACCATGTTTTATTTGTCAGTTTGTGTCTCAGATACACCCACTCGAGTTCCATTTTTTTAATTTAATGTGAATTATGTTTTTTTTTTACTTATATTAGTTTCAGCGTTAAATATCTAAATGGAAAATGAATACTGGCTTAAATTCACGATAGCTCGTAGATGTGTCAGATTTTTTATTTGATTTGGGAATGAGATTAAGATAACCAATGAACAGATGGGTACTCGAGTTTTAATTATTGAATAACGCTATACTTAATTTCCGATTATCAACGATATTTGGCTAGTGATAACTTTATAACAAATAGCATAATAAAAGAAAAAAAATTGTTGTCGAACATTATAAATATAAATAGTCTTATATACAACTGATTTAATAAAATACTATTTGTTGTAATATTTAATAAATTATAATATTATAATAACAAATAATATACTGCCGGGCATTGGAATACTTTTATATCAAAATAAGAACATGTTAAGTATTTAGTTATTCATTTATTGTCATAATGCACTTTATAAAATACATTTAATAACAAAAAGTATACTAATCTTACATGCAAATCATTATATCCTTCAAATCAAATTTTTCTATAAAAGTAAAATATAATTATTTATAGTCGTTGCATTGAATACATTTAATTCATTGAATGCTTCCCTTGCATGAAATAAAGTACAAAAATATCGTCAATGGTTGAAAAATAATTGCAATCCATTAATTTGATGATTGAACAATGGAATGGATTTCTAATTAATCAATGATATCCGATAGTCCAATTTATAAACATGTACAAATTGTTTTTTATGCAAAATTAAAATATTTCATTCAACACATTCGCACAAATAACTCGCATAAACAAAGAAAGTATGTACAAACAAATTTTGTGAATCAAAATTTTTACTATCCTTAATATTTCGAGTAAAAAATTGTCTTGTTCCTTAATAAATAAACCTTTTTAATAATTATTTTTATGTACGTTAAAAATTAAACACGATGGTAGTCTTTCGAATTACAACATATTATGTTTACTAAAGATGAGCAGATGTTGAACACCCGATTCAGACTTTGAATATTTCATATTCTCCTTAAGTGATGAACTATTTTGTGTAAATTAGCGGATAAAAAGTCAAAATACTGAATTGTCCAGCATAATACTGTACATCTGGTCACCTTACTGTAAATAAAATATTGCACTCAACTCGGAAATAAATATTAACTTACATAAAACCATTTATTTCCTAGCTAAGGAATATATTATTTAATACCAGTTTTAATTAACAATATTTTTTATGTTATTATCATAAATAATTTGTTTAATTGTTTTATCTTAGAATTATTTTAAGGTAAACTTTGTATTCAAATTTGTATTGCCAAAACAATACGCGAAAAAAATTGAATGTAGTATCCACATAACTTGATATATACTCAAGAAGTAGCATGTGATACTTATGAAGAACACGTGGGTAAGTCCGATTGTGTTACATGTGTGAACACCTTATTAGATTGTATTATTCATATACCGTCTGAACATACTACAGAAGAGTACATAACGAATACAATATTGAATTTATGAATCAATTTTTCCGCGTATTTGTTACAGAACTAGTTTATCCGCAGAATCGCCTGGTTTTAACCTTAACCAATGGATAAGAAAGAAGTTGCCATTTCATTTGCGCTGTAATTTGAACTAAATATGATTTGCCTGGCTGAAGTTTACCGACAGTTAAAGGGAGGTTGTGACCTTTTGGACTTTTTTCCTCACAAATTTCATACAAATCGTCTGCGCGTCTTCGACGACGAATCTCGCAATCTTCGGTATTTGTTGGTATTACAGGCAGAGTTGACGGGCCTGAAAATTCACGAACTGAAATGCAGTACTTTGCATCACCTGCTGATTCAATTGCTAAAGTCACCTCTTTGCAATTTTGCGATGAACGGTATACTCGAGGTTTACGTACTACTGTGACCTAATTGAATGAAAAGCTGATCAAATATGCAGTAATGTAAGAAATACAGGGAAATGAATTTGAATAAAATAGGGCAATTATAATTTTGTATTTTATGACATTGATCAACTACTTTTTCAAAGAAAAATAAATTTAAAATGTATAATTTCTTCTGTACTTTCTTTTTGTACATTTTAAGCCATAATATTTCTGAGATAAGACGAAGTATTTATACTATGAAATTTATCTATTAAGTACTTACAGTCGAATAAAATACTGAATTATCTTGTGTTGCTAAAACTTTTACATTATTCACTTTTGCTTGTTTTTCAAGACTCGCAGATAATTTTAAAGTGAATCTTTTTCCTGGTGGAATAACTGGTGCTTTTATTAATTTGTACCCAATTATTTCTTTTTCCTGTCATAAAATATATAATGTATATTTGGTTATAATATTAACAATCACAATAGTTATATATATTCTGTAATTGGACTAATGTCACATTAAATATATATAAATTTATTAAAAGTTACCCAATAAAAGTCTGGTCCACGTAACTTTGCTAAAATAGTCCCACCATCGCAAGATAAAATATGAAAGATGGTTGAAACGTTATTTTTTGGCCTGAATCTAAAATTTGAGAATCCATCACTGTCTTGCAAATTAACAATTGCATACTTTCCGTTGTTTAAATTTTGTGTCGGTATTTTTCGAAACTTCAATACTTCAGAAGCAACTCGATTTGAAACATTACTCTTGTTGCTGATCTGAAAAGTGACACAAAATAAATGAGACTAAATAAGAATGCCAAAGTTTACTATCTATTTTAAAAATATAATTACGTTAAGAATAAATATAAATAAAATTTAAAATTATACTAAATCTGTAACAATGGCTGAATAATTGCCTTAGAAAGCATCCCTATATATTTATAAAAAACACACGAGAAAAAATAATGGGATAGAATCAACATTGCTAGATAATGTTGGACATACGCTGTTGAACCTACATGGTGAACTAGTAAGTAAAAATTATGCTGTAACTGCAGTAACCCGTACACTATTGGTAATACAGTCATATAATTTCGGTAAAATAAAAGAAAGTGTGCTGTTAGTCAATACACTATGTTGATCTTGCATATTTGTCTTACGTTGAGTCAATGCTATTTTGTTGTGAACTATACAGCTTTTTTCCTCGTGTGTTAGAATGTTAAGCTGAGTACAAATACTTCAGAAATTACTATACTAAAACCTTAGTGTAAAGCTATGTAAAGTAACAAACAAAATAGAAAACAATCGTACTTTCTACAAAGTTTTTGTGCTAAAAAATGTAATAATGGATATTTTATTTTACCACGTATAAGGTGAAGTTGTAAGTCATATTATATTTCAGCTCGTACAAAGTCAATTTTGTGTCTCGCAAACAGTAGAGGCCTTCCGGTCCTTCTCGTTCCCTTTTCGAATAAATATTTTCTCCAGTGGAATACGAATATTTTTTCATAATTTTCTCCGCGGCGCAAAGAGTTAACGGGTGCAGCTGTAAGCCCGAAGTCACGACTAAGCAATAACTTAATAAATGCGAATCTGTATGACTACAAACAGAGAAACTTGTTGTTTACTTGTTTCTTAAAATTATACGTTTTCTTTAAACGCTCACAAAATTCTTCAATAACTATATTCTTTTCGGAATTGAGTTAACAATTGTATAATTAAAACATTCATGTACTGTCATAATCCACATAGAAAAAATGTCAATAAAGTTTATTATATTCAAAAATGAAATAATTTCATCTTCATAAATTAATTTTTCTTTAACTTTTCTTGCGCACTATGACATTAAAGTTTTTAAATTAAAAATGCACAAATAAGTGTATGTATTTCAATATGAATAATTATTTATTCAAAAGAAAACCGTAAAAATAAAATGCGCCATATAATAATTCATACACTGAAAAAAAAAGTACAAAAAATTATACTGTATCTCAAAATGTGGACAGTTTGTTTACATGTTCTATTATGTATATATTATGTATATTAATAATATTTTCTTATGTAAAACCCTATTAAAGTGAACGTAATTTTTACAGTTTAATTAATTCCGTTGATTAATTCTCGTCAAAAAGTTAATCCATTTTCTGAAGGTTTTAACATTATTTTATCATGTTTTATTCTATTTTATTTCATTCTTTAAAAGTTGAGACGTTCACTTTATTATTTTTCATTAATTTAAGTACCCATAACCACCTCTTATTCCAAGAGATTGTGAGACTTTTCTTGCTCTTGCGTTGCTTAAATCTGAAAAAGTGGCGGCGTCGTTTCCCTCTTAAATCATCATACGATCCGGGCAACACGTCCAGGATATTGGACGTCGCGTAAAGCAAAACGGTACTGGGCGAACGATCATTAAAAATTTCCGACTCGGTCATGTTCACGTCTTTTATTTCAAATCGATAGAGGCCAGCTCTTGCCCTCGGGATAGTGAAGTTCTGTGTCTCCGCGCCTTCGTAATTGAATAAAGGCGACGAATCGGGTACCAGATTTTTCACTGGCCATCTGGTTTGAGCTAAAATTATTAATTATCTACTAATCAAACAAAATATAGTTAAAACTAACAAATTAAGTATATCTTAATACACGAATCCCAATTAAACTTGAACAGAAAAACTAAATTTATATAATTAATTTATTGGTTCAGGGAAATTTATAATTATATTTATCTGTGAAAAGTAAGAAGAAAAGACTTTCCAGTTAAGAGGCTAATATTTTATATAACCTAAGGAATTTATTAATTTAAGGGATTCCTACTTTTTTAATATTTCGTAGTTTTTAATGAGATTTTTGAGAATTTTGAGTTAATATATGCATATTGAAATTTAAAAAAAATTTAACAGTAATCTTCAGCGCACAATAATTGGGTTTAATTAGTATCACAATTTACGAAAATTGTTGCGTCCTGTGCGTGCAGTTATTCGTTTAGCAATATCTAATTTACTTCATCAGATAATTTGAAGCCGAACGAATAGTATAGTTTACGTTTCGATGGATTCCCCCAGCAGTTTATTTGAGAAAGTATAATTATGGGATGTTATTAAGTTGGAACGCACCTTGTGGGTGTTGACTGCCTTCCGGTGGTCCTACATAACTTAGTGTCCAAGAAATTGGACCGCTACAGGGGCTGACCAATAGAGTCAACGGTGGCCCTTCACGTGGACTCAGGTAGTAAAACCTGTAACGATTTTATCTGCATCCAGTATGACATTACTATTCAAAGGGTGTAAAAAGTGAATAGAAAAAGAGCTAAATTATCGCGTACTTTTATGTAAGTAATTATGCGCACTTTTTAATCGCGGTTTTTATGTAAGAATATTTTGCAAGCCGTTTTAGTTTTATGGCCAAGTTTTTGATTACAAAATATTGCGGCTACGTTTTATCAAATAACTTTCATTCAAGGTTACTTTGCCTTATAAATATCGGACCATCTTTTATATGAAAGTTAAAATGTATCTATAATATCTTTTCTGTAATAGATAAAATCTATTGAAAATAAATTTACAATTTGTCAATATTATATTACTTCCTACAAGATTATAGGAAGTACATAAAAATAATTTAAACAGAATACTTTGAGCATTAAATTTTCAATTTACAACAAATTACAATTCAATATCTTTATTTGCAAATTAAATATTATATATGTAATATACAATATACATTCATTTATAAATTAATCTCCTTTCATTGAACTTCAAAATGCTTACATTGCATGTAACATGGAATGAAATAATAAAAATGAATATAAGCGAATACTTTTCAGAGGGAAACAAAAACAGGTAAATCATACCGCATTGATAAAAAATATTATAAAGAAAATTTAGACCGATCACCTCAATTCTTAGAACATGAAGACACATGGGGCGTGAATAATGAAATTCGCAAAAATGCGTGTGTATTTTGGGCGGGCAAAAAAAGGCACGTGCTTAGACGACGGTGATGACATTGCAGCACGTGTTTCCCGTGTCCGCTGCTTCGTGCGGCCATGCGCGAGCCAATTGTAAAATTAGCGACGGGACACAATGCCGGCGTCGTAGCGTCTGGGGTCGCGCCCCACGAGCGCCGTGGCTAAATCCAGCCGGGCGGTAAATACTCGGGGGCCCTTTGCGAATTGATTCCACGACGTCATCTTCACGGAAGCTTCAACCAAAGACCGGTTTTATAGCGCGTAGCGTCGCGACGGCTGAAACGCTCGCGTTATGATTTATTATTCCGCCGGTTAATGGTGCCGCTAATTCAGCGGCCAAGTGTTCTCATCAAAGTCGCAAATTACGCCATGTTACTTCTTCTTTCCATGCTACATAAAAAATTATATATGTGTTTGCTTTAGAGAATATGTCTCTTTGTATTTTTAAAGCTTTTCTCCAGATTTGTAATCACCAAATTGAACAAAAGTTTATATGTTAAAAGAATCAAAAGCATATTGCATCAAAATACAGTTGGCCTGTGGAATTTCGAACTCTTTGAAGAGGTTCATTTTTCTTTTCTTTGAAGAAGAATGAATGACAAGATAACTAAAATAGTGCGAATAAAAAGATTTTTTACGAAATAAATAAGAAGAAAACTTTCATTCTGAACAAAAAATTTTAAAATAGTTCATTCAACGTAAAAGAGTAAACGACTTATGAATCACAAATCCTGTTTTATTATAATTAAAAAAAGTGTAGTAAGAATTTTCGTTTTCAACTTACATAAAGAAAGTAAGTTCAGGTTTTTTTAGTTCATTTAAAAATGCAATATTTAAACTTTTCATATTGCTTTAATTAACTAAAATGCTTCGAAACAGCAATAAAGCTTTGTTGTAAAATTTATGCTGTTAACTTTTATACAAATGTAACACAAACAGAAATATAAGTCAAATTTAACATAATTTAACAAAAATGAATGAGTTTGGGCAAAATAAATAAATAAAAACAAACAAATTAAAAGATATTTTTAGAACAGAATTAGTAATACGCTAAGAAAATAAAATAAAATGATGTTATGGATAATCGTGACTGAAAATTTTTGATTTCTGCAAAATTCAGGTTTTATTATAATAACTTATTTAGATAATAAAATATTATCTTAATAATTATTAAATATGATCTTATTAAATACGAAAAATATGAAATTAATAATAAAAATATGAAAAAATTCTATAAATTAATATAAAATTAATTAGCGAAATAGATTTTGTAGTTTAAATTATTACAAATTTTGCAATATGTACTCGTGCGTAATCAATTCATTTTATATATTATAGAATATTACATTACTATTTTGTTTAAGGCTTAATTAATTATAAAAATTCATTGACTGACCTTGGATAACGTTTAAAAGAATGTTTTTGTTTTTAATTTTTTGTTTCAAAAGTTTACACACAGTATATGAAGAATTTCAAACACAATTTAAAACAATTATTATAAAATTATTACTAATAAAATATAATTTTTAATGAGCTGAATGGTTATTTTTCAATGTTAATATATCGATATACCATTCTCAAACTAAGCATTAATCTTATAAAGTATATAAAAGCATTATGAATTTCTATTAATTTGTTTAAAGGTTTAATTCACTTTTTGTTTTTCCTAGGCCATAGTTAAGTAATTTAAAATAAAAGATTAAAACATATAAAAACTCACTGAGATACATTTCCGGGATTCAAAGTTGCCGATATTTGGTATTCCGGGTGCAAAACTCCGGTCCGATTGAACTCTTCGGCACGAGTCGGTCTGTCGGAGCCAAAAGGTCGTGGGCTACCGAATGCAGAAACCCGTCTTTGAATCAAGGAAGCACTTTGACCGTTTGCTTGGAAGTTGCCTTGTAAGATGATCGTCAAAGCTGCCAGAAGCAACATCGCCGTTTCTTGTGGTAACATTTTGCGCATTTACGTACCGCTGTCTGGCGAACTGAGGAGATTGCTCGCGATCCGTCGTACGGTGCAAAGAGAGCTCGACTGTGACTCGCGCCCGAGCCGAGGAACCAAGGACCACACTCGAGAAAGCCCCACGGTTTCCCCACCATGGTCATCTCGAACCCTTCAATGTTCGCGTCAACGAAACGTCACTCTGACCGACAACAAGTAGACAACAAGCGTGAAACCCAGATCTGCCTCAACAAGTCATTTCTTTCTGTTTCGAGTTTTGCTCTTTTTCAAACTTTTACTTCAAAGTCGACGTGTTAACATTTCATTCAGTCGTCTTGTTTGTTCCTTCCCTTTTATAGCCAGTAAACTTTTTATGAAAATATTGGAACTTTTAAAATCCATTGGTTGCACTCGCGTTGTTGCAAACGATAATCGATTGCGGATAACTGTCAAACTTAAATATAAAAAAAATTGCTTATCATTTTTAAAAAGTAGAAAAAACGCACATTTTGCATTCAATCAAACGGTTTTTACACACGTGAAAAAGAATATTATAATTTTAAATAAGTTTGTTTTGAAAATACCAAGATTCTTTTTATTCAAAGTAACATTTTAAGAGTGCAATTACGTTATCTATGAAATCTCTTATTTTAAGTTTCTTTAGTGTCTTTTGTTTTGAAACGTCTTCACTTAAGACATGTGTAAGAGACTTATCATTTTTTCTCATTGCATTCATATCTTATTCAATTGGTTTATTGCGTTCATTACAATAGATATAATTGATATCGATCATAATAAAATTTCGTATTATTTAAGTATAATAAATAAAAATTTAATGCACACAAAAATATTCATTTTCAAAATTTTTCGTGGTAAAGATAATTGTGGCTGATTTAACTAGAATGGCGTGATTTTAATAAAAAATATGGTAAATGGAACTAAAATTGTTTAGTTATAACGAATATTCACTGTATATAGGATATAATAATATTACTATTTTCACTAAAATATTCAAAATAATCTTGAATTAAATATTTCAATTTTTTAAATTAATCGGAAAATCATAATAAATAATACAGTGGCATTAAGTTTATTTTATAAAAGAGAAATATTTGTCTCTAATGGCGCATTGAATGATCCGAATAGTCATCAATTGGCGCATTTCCGCGAGCTTTAATGTATTCATAGATTCACTTAAACTTTGTTTATTTTCCTTCTCCATTAAAATCCGACAGAAAATGTACATCCGGGAACCAAAACGACTATTACGTCCGGCTTCTCATTTCATTTTCGTTAGTGTTGCGACGTATAATCGCTCGACCGAAACTCTTTTCTGTGACTTTAAAACCGCGGCGAACTCTTGGTGTTTAAGCGGTGCTCTAACGAGAGAGCTATTTTCGGATGTCGAGTGGACACCTTGGTTGTTGTCTGAGAATGCGGCGAAATGTCGCGCTGTGTGCTTTCCTGCAAACGAGACGACACTCCGCCAGTCGACTCGTTACTTTGCTTGTTATTGGATTCGATTAAGCAATTACTACGCGCACTCACGAAAAGAGAAAACTCGCGTGTTGCTTGCCCCGCGAAACTATCATAAGATCGTGCTCGCGCAGTAGTTACGATACAATATAGTCAGACAACTTCAAAATTTGCTTTCGATTTTAACCCGTTAAAAGAATTTATTCGTTACTTTAATGTATTTTATTGTAATTTCAGATCGATAAATCTTATTTAATGATATCATAATCTGCGATACGAAACCAAACTCAGTTTTATAATTGTGTAACTAAAAATAGTATTATATTTAAGTAGTGGAATTATTTTGAATCCGAGATGTTTAATGTATTATGATGGATTTAAAAGTTAAATCCTTATTGATGGATTTAATAATGCGTAAGACTGACATATATTTCGAGAGATTATAATGTAATTCTTATAAATCTAATTATTTCTTATGCGAAGTAAAAACCGCGCGCGTATTTCTACAATAGTGGTTTGATTTTAGATTCAATAAAAAGGATTAACCTTTCGAAAAGCTATTAAATTCCAGATGGGAATCACATACGTGTATATAGTTTAGAAAACTATGCGTTTACAAAAAAAAAAAAAAAAGTGTAGTCCAAAGAAGATAGACGTTTGATTCCATTTAATTCCATTCAATTGCAATATTTTTTGCAAGAACATTTCATACGCTGTTCGCTATAAAAAATAATACATATCTCAAGATGACCTAAAAAAGGAAACTATAAAAAGAGTTCGATAAGTTTTAAAGAATCGTTAGTCAAATAACGAATAGAAGGCACGCATATAAGCGAAATGAGATCTCTTTGCGCGACATCCGAGTAGCCACACGAGACTCGATGCAGTCGAGCGGGCAAGATTTAGCCGGGTGTTACAGCGCGGGTTGAAAAACGTACGGGACATAACACTTAGAAGGTGTCGGAGCGGTAACCTACCGGACATTAGTATCAAAATGCTAACGCCGGTGGGTCTTCTTGCACCGCAAACGTCAGACGAAGACTTGTTCCACGTATCGGTCATGTAGCAACTTATACTGATCTTGTGGCATCTACATTAGTTTACAAGTGTAGTTCAACCTCAACATTTTTGTTACATTCTGGGAATCGGAGATAAAACTGAGCAATTTTTTATCATGTTTTCAGTCATATAGGTATGATCAGTAAACAATAAATAATTGTAATATATAAGTAGTAGTAATAATAATATATTATGTATTAAGAGCGTGAAACTACCATCTAATACGAGATGATTTTGCAATGTTTTAAAAACACTGAAGAGGCGAAGCGACGGTGGGGTCCAGGGAGCGAAGCTCCCGATTACAACTTAAAATACTTTCAGAAATAAAGGAATTATTTTCTATTTTACTACTTTATAAATCGCAAATATAAATTTTAATATAATATAATACTACATATTTATCTGTATATTTATAATATGATACTATCCGGAATTTTCATATTCACTTACACTCACAAAACTGTCTACTTAAGAGTAATTGAATATTCTTATATTAAATAGGATTTCCATTCATTATATGGATAAAACGAAATTCTATTTCTAATAAGAATAAATAATTCTTATAAAGCATATATTTATCTAAAGAATAATTCCATTTATATTAAAAGGATTTTTTTTCAAGAAAAGAATAAAAAGCTTCAGTTTAAGAATATTCAACAGAGGATACAAATTTAACCTAACAATTGCATGCAGTATATATACATATGTACTTCACCACACTGCAGATGAAAATATGTAGATTTTAAATTGTTCCAAGCACAAATTTGCACACACTATATAATTAATTAAACAACACTGACCGAACGTAAAAACTTTAACACGGATTGAACACTGACCGAACGTAAAAACTTTAACACGGACGGAACACTGACCGAAACACAACTGAAACGATGACAGCTGAACTAGGCGTATATATTTACAAATAGACATATTCTTATCATAAATAGAAATCTCATTAGTATTATCTAAAATAAGATTTATCATATCATAACATTAATTTCCTTTTTTTTCTGATTGTAGACAATTAATAGTACACATAATTAATTGTAATATTTTGACTGTAGTTCAAAAGGTAATTATCGATAAGCGGTTTAATCCGTTGATTTTATACTTTATCCAAGCTCAATTGGAAAATTTTAATGCATAATTATTTGTTGATTTAGAAATTTATTGTACGAATTCACATTTCATATTTTTGTAGCAGATGTATGAACATACGTGAAGAACCGTTTTCATTACTGCAAACGCATGAACGTCAGCTTTAAGTTATAATTTCTTTTTAGTAGTATATAGTGTGTATAAAATGTTTGATTGGCAGGGAATTGCTCATTAAGGAAATTTTCACGTAACGAGGGCGATGAATAAACGAGAATCTTAAAAATGAATTTAAGTTGAGTAAATCATAATGCGCCCACTGTATTTTGCGTTTTATATACGAGTCACCTCAGGCCATCGAGCACATTTATGATCCTCGAATTGGGTTCTCGAATCCGTAATGAAGCTGAACGAAGGTCCATAAAGGTGCAACATTGTGCCTCAGTCATCATCGCCTCTGAGGACCTTTACTTACTAGGATTACTAGACTTATCAGATACATCCAATCAAGGAAGTTTAATCCACCTCAGCTGATGTCTCATTTAAATCTCCGCTGTCGTATACTGAGATATACAGTGCACTATTAGACGTATGTGAATTAAGATAGTAAATAATAATACACTAAAGGTTTACTTTAGTTGATATGTAAATGACTTTGTTAGGTATTCAATATTATTTCTATCAATATAATAAATACGATATTCTATAAACTATAATAAAATCAAAATTGAAGTTTCCGAGTTTGTAATTTCTAAATTGTCAATTCAGAATAGAAAATATTTAAATGTATCATTCAAACTTAAAAGCCATTTTAAGTTTATGAAATTTTAAAGTTTATAATTACAAATAAATGATATCATTGGAAGAATAATCCAATTGATTTTACGTGTTCTTATTTTGAATCGTACATTAGAGTTCAAAATAAAATGTAAAGTTTATGTAAATATTATTAAAATCAATCAGTCACACACCCACGAATTCATAATTTACGAAAGGATGTTTTGTTTTGTCGACTTGTTTATTCACACGTGCGCGAATCGGAAATATTAAGATTTAAATGAGATTATTGTTTGAACGATATGACTTACTCAGTGTACGTGATCTGCTGCAATCATCAGTGATCCAATTTTAATTCATCGATAATGAAATATTAATTTTTAACATTCTAGTGGAATTGACAAATTCAGTAAAATAAAAATAAATTTTTATAGTGTCATATTTATTTTTTCAGTATTTTAATTGCTGGAAGAAACACAATTTATTTCCAGTTATGTTCCATTTCTTTTTGTAGAAGAAATGAGAATTTTATGAATGTTTATAAAATGTACAACCGTTAACAAAAGGATGTATATTTGCATTGGCATTGCGAATCATCACAACTGCCTGGAGAAATATTTATCGGTATAGCAAGAAAGAAAACAAAATGGCCGGCAACCATTAGCTTTTCTTACGATCCTAATATAAACTTCTATTTGTACGATACCTTTTTTATCGCGCAGAATGGAGCATTTCATCGGGTTCGTGTTTTGGCTTATACGGGAACAACTATCGTTTGTCTTCTAGTATCGCAAGCGCGCTTCAGTTGCGCCGTCTCACTCGCTCCAGTAGAGTCCCGGCTCGTGGTGCTGGAATGCTTCTAACCAGCATTTCACTTATTTATTAGGGCTACACGGGTGGTCCCGCGACATGACGGAATCGATTACGCGGATTCGCAGAACTCCGGTCAGCCACTCCAATGTCCAAACTGCTTCTACTCACGATCGCACCATTGGTCCGTCCTTTTCTTATGGTTCCTTTTTGAAAGCAAAAGGGAGCTCATCTTCCGAATTATGCTTCAGAGAGGACGGTTCTAACCGAAACCTATGTACATACATGTATACATATATCATCCGCAAAGCCTATTTATGCTTGCATTATACGTCGAGTATTCATCCACGTGCGCTTCCTTCATCTCCCGAGCTTATTATATAATCAGAATAACAATAATTGCCGCGAGCGAGTTGCTCATCAATCCAGAAGACAATTGCCCTAGGGGGCCCGAAAAGGACCTCCGAGATGCACGAATCGGGCCCATACGGTGCACGCACTTGCCGAGAAATTGGCTTGTGATTATACGGTCCTCCGAATCGATTGGATGAAATTTTTGACGACGTCTGACAGTCGTAAATGTCAATCGACATCATTTTGTGGAAGATGAGGCGTAAGAAAAATTGCACGTCGGTCTTGGTCTAAGTTGCTTTGACCTTGCGAACTTTTTAGGATAAAAGAGAAGTGAATGTTTGGCGGTTTGACCTTGTCTGTGAAGTTAACCTCTCGCCGTTCGCGTGTTTTTCAGTGTCCTTATTCCGGTCATATATTTGCCACTTTAATTTCATTTTTGAAATATTCATAGTTGCATTAACTAGAAAAATGGTAGTTGAATTCGTTATAGTTTCTATTTATAACAGTATCGAACAACAAACGAGCAATGCTTTTAGATCATTAATACTTTTAAAAACAGTTAGATCATCCGTTTAGTACAACACCAATACAATTTACTGTATTATTTTTTGTTCTAATTGATGACAAATCATTATGTAAAATTTCGATATCTTATCATTATTTTTAACATCTATTATAGTTTAATAATACATTATATTAGTAGAAAACTGCAACGAAAATGTATGAAATGAAAAATTAAATCACATGACAAAAACTAAACTGAATCTAATCACGTTAACAAAAGGAATGATCTTTAATGAAATAAAACTACCATTACAATTGTATTTACAGTTTATTTGGATTATAATGTCAATAATTTTCATTATTAAGGGCGGCGGGTGAATAATCGATTGGGTTTTCTTTGTTTTTTTTTTTTTTTTTCTGAATTTATCGAATAAATTCGCGTGTTCCGTCACTTTGTTTTTTTAAAGGATTTCGCATTCCTATGAAGGTATGTGTATAAGGAAGTATTAAGGTAGCTAGCGTCGTCCTAGCCTCGAGCGCATTACTTTTTAATTTAAATATATTTCCTCCGAAGATTCTTTCGTTTCGTTAATCCTTCCATCTTCCTTTTCTCTTACATGCTTAATCGATTTCAGTCTTCATACATCACTCATTCTTTCTCATATATAATCTCCGATAGAGAAAAAAAAATTCAGTCAATAACGTTGGTATATCCACACTCCCATTTGCGCTCGTTAATACACAATAATATCGTCATATATAATTCGTAATTAGCACGTAATACCGTCAATTAATTAATCATTGTATTAAACCATGTAAACGTGAGTTTACGTGTGCGTGAGTGAACTAGTGGCGCCGGACCGCGTTGCATGGATCCAGCTAGGAAGTCTCTGTAGTAACCAGCAGTAAAACGTATCACATTGTCTGTTATAGCATCCATCGTTAATCATCGGCAACGAGTGTCTGCGAATCAAATGCGTTTATAACCGCGGAAAGCAAGACGATCGAATGTTGTAAACAGAAAATTTGAATCTATTTAGGGCAAAATGGAACGATCATAAACGTTGGACGAACAATTGCGTGAACTTAAGGGAAAGGGTTACGCGGTACCGATACACCAATTGACTAATCAGATTGTTGCTGTTGGCCGTAAATTTCGTTAATTCGCGAACACTCGTCAAATATTGTACACTACGGCACTTGAGCCACCGCGTTGCCGCGAAATAGCCGAGGGCAAAGCGGGACGATGCCGTAGTCCTGTGGTAGGTAATTGTTATTGTATATCAAACGTTATAAACTGTAATACAATGTAAACCTGTAAAAAATATACTGGGTGGCGGCGGCTCTGTATAATATAAGTAGTATTATAATCGTTTTATGGTACATGTACTCAGTATAAATATATCGTATATTATATTCTGTAGCGGGGGTGCGTTTAATCCGGCTTATCGTACAGGTTGCTTACACGCGATCCCGGTGACTCTGTCGATGCGCTTCCCAATGTATCGTTATCCCATTCACATTTAATTCTACGACATAACGATTACATGACTACGAATAATCGGCAAAATTGCACGTCGTACGAAAGATAGAACAAATGTTTGCGACGCTTGTTTTGGCTCAGTCACAGCACGACGTTGCTTCATTTTTCCACACTAAATTTAACGTTTAAAATCAAAGTTAACAAAAGGAAACAAATCATTACGATTGATTAAAATATATATGTATTTTTGTTTCGAAATAACATACAGTCAATGGACGTTTTTTAAAAATAAATAAGAACAGAAAGAATAAATATGAAAATAAAAGTTCATATTATAAAACTTAAACATAACATATAATACTAAATGGAAATAAATACTTAATGGATTTTTTTTATATCCATATTTAAGATCTAATATAAAGATCCTATGTTCCGACTTGGTGTATAAGAACGTATGTAAGTTTCCATGAAACTATAACGTAAGATATGCGGGTATATAATATAATGTAATATCCCAATAGATGTTGAATATTCGTAGAATATTATCTGAATATCTTCAATAACTGAAAAATTGGTGAATACCTGTACCATTAAGAGTATTAACAGTATATTGAAAATAATATTATCATTGTAAAAATGATATTGTGTTCTATTAGGAATGGTATTCGGTTACAAATGATAAACAATAGTTACAATCCATCAAAATATTCTACGTTACATATTGTATGAGAACTTAAATAAGATCTTATAAGCCAAATCGGAATTTAAGACCTCGCGTTAGATAATATATCAATCATTGTCATTAGGGATGACAAATAAATAAATTTTGTTGTAAATAGTGGATGGACAAAGTCACCGGATGATCTGTTGATTATTGCGCTTGAGGCGAGGCTAGGGCGATTTAGGAACTACGTGACTGCACAACCGATGCAAGTAACTATTTCTTGTTCATTTTTGTCTTTTGTTTTCTGTAAGAGATTGCGATAAAATCGGGTTCATTGGATTCGGTACGTTCCATTCGCGAGGAAACCAGTCGTCGATCACCAATGAAATTTTATCACACGTCGATAATTTATCGGCGCATGGTCGATAACGAGCGCCAAATTGTGCGCCATCTTTCATGACGGTGTGTTACCAAAATGCTTCTGATAAACGGCGCGAATTTTGAATAGACGACCTTGCTTATGGAAACGTATTAACTATTTATCAGCACGAATCAATTTTCGTCGTTTACACGCTTTTTCATATCCTGATCAAAGAACAATATACGGAATTCACATGTAGACAAATATAAATATGACCACGTGTACAGAAATGCGCCATCGCAGGCATTTGGGCACACGTGGTATTCGTGGTCTATTAATTGCTCATTCCCTTTTTCTATTTACAATATATGAAAAATCATAAACAATACTAACATATTCCAGACATCGTTTTACTTTCGCGCATGAAACACACGCGTATACAATACACATTTTCAACTCGCATAAATCAATAGGCTTTTTGTCTTTGAAAGTAAAAACGATTTCTTTCATATATGTATAATACTTTATTGTAAAATATTTATCTTCAATTTAATCAAGTTAACATAATTGAAGATTACGTTCTTATAATCCTACCGTTACAGTAATTAGTCTCGTTTAAGAAAATATAAATAGAATAATAAAGAAACACAGTGTGTGTGATGTATAACTGTACAATTGCGAAGAAAAAGATAAAGTATTTTGTTTAACTTTTCAAAGACTAAAGGCCTTTTAACGTCTCACTACTCGTACGGGTTCATCCTCATGTCGTAGGAACTTAGGATGGCGGTTCTTTGTAGAAAAACCGGAAATATACATATTTATATAACTGCGACGTAATGCATCATCCCGACGAAAAACGATTCTGGTCTATGTTTTGGAATGTACGAGGAATTAAAAACGATCGACCGATCGAAAATCGAGAAACATTTGTCGCCGAGATAATTGCGATTGCCTTATCTGTAAATATACAATTATCGGTAATGATAACACTAATAATATTAGTTGTAATAAAAGTTGTGGTAGCAATGTAAATCGGTATAATAAAATTAATATTCAATACGTATTATATAAAAATAATTATTGTAATGTCTGTACGATAACAGTATCTGGTATTTGGAGAATGAACTATTGTAACGTATCGTGTTGTATACAGAGTATAACCGTGCACAGGTAGCAATGAAATACTTAGCAGTAGAAAAATTAACAATTAATAATGATATGTCGCGGTCTACCAAAATGATAATACCCAGCTTTCTTAAATTCAGCGAAGACAACGAGCATGACGATGATGACCGAATTTATCGATCCATTTCAGCGTGTTCCATAAAAATATGATTCATTTCAAATCAGAAACACGTAAATGTAAGAAACTCTTGTCACAGAAACAATCACGCGAGAAAAGTTGTGTTTGACTTACATCGTGAAAAACAACTGAATGTAAATATTGAGATTGAATAAAGACGAAATTATCATTTACATTTTCATTATTTTCAGTGTTTAACAGTGTTACCTGAGTCGACCCGACATAATATTCAAACTGTAATAACTTAATTACAAATCTGTATTTCTTAATTTCTTTGGTTAAATTTCTAATAATTAACAAAATACTTGAAATAACAGTAATTTAATTTTATATTACATTTAGGATTATTTAATGCTTACAGCAACTGGATAATGATGATTAAAAAAGTTCACCACGCCAACAGTTAGAGTAGTGACATTTTTAGTGCATCTCCAATGAATCATATTTTTTACTGGGAACACAGATGTGCAGTATACTCTTATGTACAACGAAAGGGGGATAAACACGAATAACGTTGCAAAGTAAATAATTTCTGCTTAACATGTAACTGTAACAAAAGTTGCTCGTAACCAGGAGCGGGAAAGTTTGGCGCTGTCGCTGTTCGTTTAAGTTTTGCGAGATTTCATCATTCAATGGAGTTAAACGAAGATGAAAGAAGGAGCCTACTGCACAACTTATCAATTCACATTTTCGCACAAACACACTTCACTTGTCAGTGATGCCAGACGTTGTGTCCTTTCATTGTCTAAACGATGGTGAAATGTACATTACAACATGTCGACATAGTTTTCTCTCTTTCTTGTTTAGCATCGTGATATATCGAAATAATGATTTGGACTTCTGGCAACATTACACTCGTATCACTTTGCTTATTATGTGAGGGCGCATTTCAGCCGGACTCGAATTTAAACGATTCTTTGTAACCCAACCAACTCCCGATTTGTCGTTTTAAGTACTACAATTTCTACTTTTACAGACAATACATATTTCTTTGATAATTAGCCAATCGCGCGGTATTAAAAAATGGTCGAAAAAAGTGTACAACGTTTTTCTTGTGTCATTTATATAGTTCGTATTTCTAGTATATATATATATGTATGTATATATATATACATATATATATTTTGCATATTTATATTTTATATATGAATGTCGCGCGATCGAAACGGGATCAGGAGTTGGTCGTCTGAAATTGATTATCGTCTGGGGAAACGTAAAAAAGTGTATGGGCGTTTGTAAGGTTTGTGTATCATTGTCTTTTCTGTCTCTGTCTCTGTTTTTCTCTCTCCTGTATCAGTATCTCATCTACCCCATATCGTCTAAGTAACGCAGTGATTTTTTTTTATCTTTTTTTCCTTTTCACTTGACTGTAAATTAATACTGAAGTCCGCACTTGGTGCCTATCACATTATTGTTTTATATTTTATTAATTATTTTGTTATAACGTGCAAACCACCATTTAAACGACCACTTAAACATACCTCAGTTACACCATTCATAAAGTGCACACATCCACACATATGTTATTTAAACATAAACTCTTTCGACAGAGTGAATTTAAAAATTTGTTAAAACCGTTACCGAGACGACTGTAACGCTATTCTGATGATTCATGTTTTTTGATGGATTAAAATAACAGCTGCAAAATGATAGAAAATTTTAAAAGTATAATTCGAGAAGCGTAACAGTGTAATAGAATATCTAAAGATTAACAAACTGTTGATAAATTAAGTAATGAACATAGTTTGAATCCATTAGATTCTTGAAGGGAGTTGTGTTCTTAAAAACTGATTGCAAAATAAGTCAAGATTCATTTCAATTTAATGTTGATACTGAATATTATTTAAGTTGTTTATATTTTTCATACATTTGAATTTAATACATTTCATTCAATATTTTATTTTAATTTACTTATTAAACATTACCAAATGGATAGTTATTATGTATCAAATTTAATAGCTCGTGTGAAAGTTTTTTTAATAGCAGTAAAATTAGTTTTTGTTCTAATATTGAAAACGGACGTTAACGTTAAATTAATTATACTTTATATTATTTATGATCTTAATTTTTTATATTTATAGAAGTAATCAAACGTCCTTATATAAAAAAATTTTGCATTACATTTTTAAGACCTTTGTTCAACTGATTGATTAATATTTATTTCAATTCACTTTTGAACGTTTATTAAAAGCTTGTAGAAATCATTTACTATATATACAATAAAAAATAAATTATAAACAATTTCAGGTTTCATAGTAATCACAGGATATTAAGAATATAATTTTCTGAATTACTAAATATAAAACGAATTAAAAAATCTTTAACTAAATTTAGTTTTTAACAACATTTAATAATTTTAATAACATTTAACAATACTTTTCAAAATTATTTTATATAACAAAGTACACGTAAAAAGATTTTAATAATATTTAAAATTAATTTAAAAAAAAATTCATTTAATCAAAGCAATAAACTTCATTAAATTTAAGAAACATAAACTATAATTTATAATATACGAAAGTTTAACCAATTAATAATAAAATCTGCAAATTAAATCCCTTTAATAAAAGTGTACATGTAGAAAAAATATTCAGAAATTAGCATACTTTTTTCATAAAAAATGAGGGCAAACTA
The DNA here is from genome assembly GCA_022817305.1 of Leptoteleia sp. ZL-2020. Taxonomy (NCBI): domain Eukaryota; kingdom Metazoa; phylum Arthropoda; class Insecta; order Hymenoptera; family Scelionidae; genus Leptoteleia; species Leptoteleia sp. ZL-2020. The sequence goes on from JABFPN010000515.1 coordinate 31,305, forward strand.
TTTATACATGCCGAATTTAATGCTTTTATGAGTTAAAGAGTTAAACAATATATACATTCTTGTTATTCTTTAGTATTAAAATTTGTTTAAATTTTGTTAACAAAACATAAATCTCGCAAACAAAAAAAATTTGACTTTACTGAGAAAAATGTTTGATTATTGTTTTAAATTTTTAAATTCCCAGATCATAGTCATATTATAATTTTACAATAGGTGCTCTAAGTATGTAAATTTTTCTCAGTGTATGCTTTACAATAACAACTTTTCGTCTAATTTTGTTCATCGTGAAATTTTTCAAATTCAGTTGAACAACTCTATTACAAATGTATTTGTGTCTTATCAGAACTGTTGTTTATCTCGACTATTTTTTTGTTTAATATAATTAAGATCACAGTCGTAACGTTCATTATCACTATAATTTATTATTATTAACACTATTTTATTTTAGTGTGATTGGTCTATTCAATGTTGAAAACATGTTTTTATCATCAGAACGCGATACTGACAATTCGCGTCGGCTATAAACTCTTCTGAAACACCCTGTATATAGAATAATATATATTTATATATATATATTTCTATTGCAATAATAATTAGTAATATTAGTTTGTATTGTACAGGCTGTTTGAGGCTGAAAGAGCCCGTGTTTTTTTATAATATTTATTTCATCATTCTTTTGCACAGATCCTCTTTTCGTTATATGCAATATTTAACTGGTAATATTATCGTAATTAGTTCTCGCTCGCTAGATGTGACCAACTGGATTAATCCCCCCCTTCCCTAAGCCACAACATTTCTTTTTCTCTCTGTCACGCGTTATCGTTCTCTCACTCTTTCTCCCACAACTACTTTTATTATTAACGAAATAATTTTATGCATTATAATTCTTTTTATTCGTTATTATTATTTTTACGAATTATTTTTATTTACTTTTATAATTCAATATGTAGTATTTTTTCATTTTTTATTTATCGTAGATTTGTCTGTGGCTATCCCTGATGTGTTTGTTACCCTGCGCTTCCGTCTGGTTGTCGAAATATTGTTGTTGATACTGTTGTCTACGATTTATGTTTCGTCGCTTCCATATTTGAATCTTACACGTTCCCCCTTATTTATTTGTTTAATTTTTGTTGAAATTAAGTCAGTCTTGCTGATTACCAAACATTAATATATCTTCGATAGAAAATCCTGACAAAATTCCGTGCAATTATATCAAAAATTATGTTCGCTTATTGTATATTGCTGCAAGGCTTAACAGTATGCGGCTCTAAAATAAACGCGGTTAAAAAAATTTGTACTTGTGTTATCGTTGAAGAAGTATATCTCATCTGTTAAAAAAACATGTAATTTTATCAGGGTTTTCTGACAAACATGAAAATTCGACGCATTGACGTTGGCTGTCGTTTAGTTAAGTTATAGAAATTTAAAAAAATTTTATAATAAAAAATCCACAACAGTGAGGACTATTCTTTGCAAACTCAATGATGCATACTTCGAAAAGAATCGCATTTATTGCACTAGACCCTTGTAAAATGTTGGATCGTTCAATTACGTTTGGCGAAAAGAAATTTTCCATTTAAACGTCTTGTCAACTCTGAGACACTCTGCTGTCATTGCTCTGCACAATGTGAATATTAACAACAATATACAAATGACACGAAATGATTCCTCAGTTAATTTACATGAAGATGAAAACTGTTCCGGAAAATAAGTAAATTATGAAATTGCGACGTAATTCACAAGCATCGTGTGACTCTTTCAATTTATTTATTTTACTAAGTACGTTGAATTATTTGGTATGTGAACGTCAAGTTTAGTCCGTGTCATCCCGCCGTCAATTGTCCTCGGAGTTTGATTTACTTTCTTGCTTCACATAATGCTGTGCAAAATGACGCGAAATGATTTCGCAGTTAATGCATACGAAGAGGAAAATAGATTCACGAAATAATTATATTATAAAATATGCGACCTAAATCGCATACACTTTACGATCTTTTCTTTTCATCTATTTCATATATAATCATTATTTATTCCTCATAAAATTATTTGGTATACGATTGCTCGTTGCAGCAGGAACTGTTAATAGTGGCTTTGAGTGTGAATTGTTGGCAAATAAAATTCTTGTTTAATAATATTCACGCTAATGACAAATGAGAATTTCAAACCAGAATTAAAGAATATTTTGTATTAGATATGTTTGTAATGCATATTAAAAATTAGTCAATGTAGTGCTTTATATTTAAAATAATGTAATTGTTAATAAATATTAAACGCGTTAAAAATATAAAGCTAAAAAATTCACTTTAGATATATTTAAGTATTTAAAATATTGCAGAATAATTCGGATAAAAATTACACAATCAATTTTTATACCCGAGTTTGAAAATAATGATTTATCGAAGAAAGAAAAACATTATCGTTTGACAAATTTAATTAATAATTTAATAAGCACTAAAATGATAGAAAATTATGTATAAATAATGATTTATATTAGTTTATATAACGATAATATTACTATGTACAGTGTCAATTAAGTTTAGTCAACGATTACTCAATACACAAATTTGATCTAAACTATTTATATGTCGAATAACTGAAATGTTTAAATTGGTTTTCTTGAAAAACAATAAAAATAAAACAAAACAAATATATGAAAATGCTTTTAATAAATCCTTTATTATATTATTTTTTATAATAAACTCTTAAAATGCTTTACAATTATTAAAATTTATAATGTATAAAAATTATAAACGTTTTATATATAAAATATATTCACTTTTGTTTCTGGACTGAAATTAGGGATTTTTTCCTGTTTTTTAGAGAGACAAGTCGCTACTTTCTTATATGAGTTAAAAAAACTAAATTTCAATATGTCAAGAGAATTTGCAAAATTCTATCAGTCAATTTTAAAACATGGCCTTTGACAGAAATGTAATAATTTTTCGGTACTTATTTTTATGGTAAAAGCCTAATTTATCTCAATATCGTAAAAGTCTTGTTTATCTCAATATTTTTGATATTCTGTACTTTCATTTTGACAAATACGACTAGCTTCACATTGAACCTATCGCTTTAGCTACATTTATAATATGGATTTCTATTACAGTTGAATTGCTTTCCGCTTAATACAAATAATTATGTATTATAAAAAATGTGAATAAAATTGACAATTGTGTATACGAGTGGGAAAATATACATGAGGCAAAGTTGAACGAGTGAGCAATCGTTAATTGCGTACATGTACACGATATGTTTCCAAACATATGCAAGTAAAGCAGAGTTTTGTGTTCATTCAGTCTACTAAAATATAACATATTTTAGACAAATTAAAACTTTTGATATTGACGTTTTGAATTTGGCGTTTTGTATACTAGTGCATTTTGTTTCTTGACTGCTTTAGTGTATAAAATACACTCTCGCAATTTAAATATAAAGTATTTGTATTCATTTGAAATAGGTTATTTTGTAAGCGTTTTTAAATAATATCAAAATTAAACGAATTCGTTCCACCGATATTGAATGTACACCCAGTTGCACTGAAGGCTGGATGGCTTACCTTCTTCGTAAGTAGGTTTAAGTTGGCAACGCTAGCATCGAATTAAAAAAATCTAGTGTTTCCAACATAAACTTCCTTATAAAGCAGGTAAGTCATCTAGCTTTTAATGTAACTGGGTGTGTATTTAACATTTTAAACTAACATTAATTAATAAATTTGTCTTCTGTTACAATTTCCATTAAAATTATTATTCTATTAAATTACCATGGTTTAACGTGCTTAAGAATTTTGTTGTTGACGAATTAATACATTAAAAGGAAGCTTTTATACTTTGCAATTCATTAGTTACATGCTATGTAATGATAATTCTGAATTTATCAAGAATTTAATTTGCCAACAGAGTAGTGTGAGTGTAGGTTCCACATTCGGCAAAATTCTGTATTGTGGTAAATAATTCCGTATATATTAAAACAATAATTGAAATCTTGCATTAACACATAAATATCAGTAAATCCCGAGGCGTAACGGAATCATCTCGTCTAATCGTTATCCTATTAAGAAAAGTAAACGGTATCTCGCACGCTGACAACCTAAAGTTGAGTAACTAAAGATTATCGAGAAAAAATGCATTAGGTACAGGGCGAACTTGGACGAGTGCTCGGTCTCGAGTTACCTTAGAGGTAATTCAGTCTTGCGAAGATTTAAACGGCTCGATGGCGAACGAGAACCAAGCGTCCGACGCCATTAAACCGTTGCTCTACGCTTAATCGGATCCATTTTGCTGGAGCAACGCGGGTGCTGATTGAGGGGGTTGTGGAGGCACGATGTCGTGGTTCGTATGCATTGGCGAGGGGCTCCGACTCCTAGGTGGATGATCGCTCGTGCCGTTGTTGCTGGAAACTTGGTTATTTGGAGATTCAAAAGCGTTCTGCTCACTTGGTGGTAGCAAATGGACCATATTTACGGGTACGGGGAATGCTGCGCTAAACTCCGGAAAGAAGTTTTGAGCGAGGAGGGGATGGGGGAAGGTGCCATCATCGGAAGAATGTTGTGGCGGTAAACCCGTGAGCGGATGAGGTGGCATTTGAGGCGGTTGTACAGCAGTTTTAACATTGTTATTGAGAGAATTCATAACTTCTCCAGTGGTAGCACTAGTACAATCCCTTCTAAGTTGCTCTAATTTGAGACTTTTGCCGTACTTTCCTCGTACGTACATGAGTAAACTGTTGTATGGAATACCATAGATCCTACTGGCTTGTGATGTCGTCATCTTCTTATTCCATACCTGCTGGAGAGCCTGAGTGAGTTCATTGTTAGTCCAGGATCTTGGTGGTCCACCTCTAGGAGCACTGTGCTGACCTTTGGGTCTACCGACATTAGGGAGGCCTCTGCTATGATCGCTCCATCTCCTTGGATGACCTTCGGAGTCGTTTCGGTGCTTTTTAGCTTTTTTTACTTGTGGATGTCCACCTGCTAGAGCCGCACTTCCAAAAAGTCCGTGTAACGTTTCCGGCTTAAAGCTATCGTGTAGGTCAGCTAGCAAGGTGTTGCGATCTAGGCTTGCTGTATGGGTAAACAGCGGACCCACGCCATCCATTGGAAAGACTGGCCTACGAGAATCTTGCTGTTGAAAGGGATGGGGCGCTGGTGGCGGTGGGGGTAGCGGGGGTGGTCTGCCGTGTGGACTGCCCTCGCGGCTGTGATGGTTTGGGATCCACTGAGCTAGGTGTCCCAAGTTTGCCAGGTACTCATTGTGATGGACCCCCTGCGAGGCCATAGACAGGGCGGACATAGCAGTGAGGCTTGCAGCTGCAGGTAAATCTTGCATGGGACCATCCGGATGAAGACCGCCACCAGTAAGCGGCGAACCTCGCGGACTGCTCGCGCTTTCACTTTCTGTCTTGATAGGATGGTCTTGTACCGGAATGGGCGAAGAAGACCTTTTCATCGAGAGGTTCTCGGCCATTTCTTCCTTAGGCGGTTGGCTGGACGCACGGCCAGAAGGAGGTTGTTGCACGCTTTGTTGAGGCGTCGATTGTTGAGACTGACTGCTGCTTAGATTTAGGCAACTCGCGGGAGGACTAAGGCTGGATATTGGATGGGGTTTGCTAAGATCTTGTGGTATCAGTTCGCCTGACCGTCTCCTTGGTCGGGCCTGTTTCCTACGGGGCATCAATGGAGAACCACATTCTCGAAGGTCCCGATAGTGATCACGCGTCGGGTGGCTTATGTGGCTCATTCTGGGTTCTTTGCAATACGGTGTCCTAGGACCCACAGTACAATCAGACGCATTATCATCTTCTTCCGGAGTATCCTGACGTGGTGTCTCCTCTGGCGTAGAAGGTTCTCCTATCATCATATTCGTTGATGGTGATATTGGGGGACTTACAGGCAGAGTTTCGGAACCCGCAAGACCTCTCACTTGCAAACTCTCCGCGGCTCGCATAAGACCCGAAAGTTCCTCGCGACCTACTCGCACCTCACCTCGGTACATGAAATCGATGAGAGCGCTCACCTCTCGTCCTGGAAAATCCTTTAAAACGATGACCGGATGTTTACACGGATGGTCAGCAAATATTTTCTCGAAAAAAGGACTGCAACACATAAATTAAATTTAAATCGATGGATATCTAAGTTTACATATTTATTATAAAAAAAGAATATTATTAGACTGCGACAGTTTCGATTATTTTTAGTGTTGTATTATTCAATGAAATAAACAAATTTACATATATTATAAACAAATTTCCATATACAAATTTCCAGTCAAGTGTCTAAATAATGATGGTATGCTTAAGTGTGTGCAATCTGATTTATTGCCTCAACACTTCAATAATAATTATAACAATAATAATAACGTATATAAGATGTTAAATATTAGATAGCGTTTCGTTTCTTGGATACACTGAAACTCATCAGTAAGGCTAGTGTAACCAATGTAATATGCTCAGCGTTAAGAAAGGTAAGTTCATTTGTAAACAAATAAATTGAATTTCAAGATAATAATATCATATATTCTCAATAGAGGGTATAGATGATTGTAATTTCATCTTTTCCACTATTAAAATGATATATAGATAGCATATTACAACACATTTTCTTGAAATATATTCATAGCGTATAAAGCATTGGTTACACTAGCCTTACTGATGAGTTTCAGTGTAACCAAGAAATGAAACGCTATCTAATATTTAACATCTTATATACGTTATTATTATTGTTATAATTATTATTGAAGTGTTGAGGCAGTAAATCAGATTGCACACACTTAACCATATCATAATTATTTAGACACTTGACTAAAAATTCTGGACGTAAATGTAATAAGTCATTGTATATATTTGTTAGTTTTCATATTTATTAAAGTACGTAAAATTTAAAATTGATCTTTTGAAAATATTATAAGACTTTAAATATATACCCTGTTTATTAATAAAAGCTAGTAATCTGTTTTAAGATTTTTGTATTTTTCTCAGTATACTAGTAGCAACGAAACATTTTTTTCCGTGTGTGTTATTAATTTAATGGTGTTGAATGATTACCTGCAGGCACTGAGAACCACCTTGTGCGCCTTCAAACTGGAGTCTGAGCACACTAAGGTCACATCGACAAGTACCTCAGCCTGAAGAAGTGCCTCGAAGGCCTGCGTGATGTGAACTTGATGGTTGTTCCATCGCAGAGAGTAATGAGATTGATTTGGGTCCATCTCATCAGGACTTTCCGTTAAACACGACATATTTCTTTTCTTTTCTTATGAAATTCACACTTTGAGGAGCCACTTTGCACGTTTTTTATTCTCGTTTTCGCACGATTTCTGCAACTCTTCCATGCACTTTTTCAAGTCCTCTTTCTGTTTTGCGGACAATCTGCAATCAAAAATGGAAACAAATTATTAATAATTTTTACTGTTGCTATCTATCTGTTATATAACAATGGCATTGTTATAATCCATTTTAATATTTACTAAATTTGTGAAAAAATTCGTTTGCGTGTTTGAAATATGTTAATATACGAGTATTTGGACGTAATGCACCGCAAATTGATAAATGAAATGTTTAATCTTATTTACTTCTTGCATTCAATAACATCATTTGAGATAAATAAATTCACAGGGGCGTATCTGATTTCTTATTGTTTTATTGATTCTTTCTAGACCGTTATCACTTTTATTGTGCAAATTTCCAATGATCAATTGTTCTCGTGAGTTTTGCCAATTTTTACAGTCGCAAATGTTGCTATTAGACGTAGACGTGGTGAAAGCGAATGTTCACTATGATTAATATCTTTGTATGTCTAGAATGTATCGTATTCGTCTGCGTTCAGATAAAATGTCATGAATACAGTTTGAATAACATAAGCTTTAATGACTAATGAACATTAATTACCAAAAAATTACGAATACAATAACAATTTATTTATAAGTAAATGGAAAAAATACTCAACAACTTTTTTTATGTTTTTGAAATGTATTGAAAAAATATTCAAAAACTTGTTAAATAATCAATTATAAAACAAAAATAATGTTTGATTAAAATTATTTTCTATGAAACATTTATACATTTATTATGAAGAGATAAATAATATTTGAGAATGGTAAGTATATTAATTCCGTTTAATTAATGTCTATTATAGTTTAGTTTTGAAGATATATTTGTTATAAGAATAATATTGCAAAAACATTAAATTGTATAATATGTATTAGTAATTTATAATTAATAAATAGAAAATATTATATTATATAATAAGTAATATGTAATAAATAATGTAATTTTTTTCAATTATTTTGTTTTCGTGTGACTCACTTTATCGGGTAATCGATTACTTTTTCTGAAACATATGTTATTATTGTGAGCAAAATAATTTGCCATTTCATTTAATCTATTGATAATTATTATTTTTTTATTATTTATTCTAGATGAAAAAATGTTATGTATACGTTTACGTATCACCTTATAAGTAAGAAACTTTTAGTTTGTAGAATAAAAAAAAAGTATTTAAAAATAGAACACGAACATATCAAAAATTACTGTCCTTGCAATAGTAAAATATAATATTTTAAACATGAAAATAATTGATTTTATTTTTATATTTTTCGTTGTACCGTAACATCACTTATCTTACACTGAGTCGATTTGTTGAATAGACACAAGTGTCTTTTAAAAGAACTACAAAAAGTATTTTAACTTTAAGCTGCAATTTCTTAAAATTTCACCTCTTTCATGTCTCTCGCAAAACTTAAATTCTTAAAAATCAGCAGTTGCAAAAACTTTGTAAGGGACACTTTTGTAATCAATTTGAGCAGGAGTGAAAGAGTGACAAAAGTATTTTATACAAGAAACTTTTTACCTGGAGACATTTAATGTTTATATTCATTGTTCCTTTTTATCTTTCTGTATATTATTTTGTAATATTACTTTAAGATAATTAAAATTATATAATATTGAATGAACTGCAATAATGATTTGATTCAATTCACTTAACTTTAATAATATGTTTTCAGTAGTTATACATCACATTAATAATTTATTTCATTAATTAAAGAGGTATTTTTTCGCTTAAACTTTTCATATAAAACGTTTTATCATACAACTATAATATTATAGATTCAAATAAATTATGTATTTTTTACACAGATGTTTTATATATAAGAATATTTTAATGTTAGGTTCAATATTTGATAAGTCGAACTGAAATAAATTTTACAATATTGAAATAAAAAACTTTTCAACTTCATTTGGATGTCATCCAATATTCCCAGCGAACTAACGGAGTTTATTATTCAAATATTTAATTTTATTTTTTTTATTTAATATTATGTGCCAATGAAATATACTGTTGCTCTCGTGTCTTTAGAGTGAACATTTTTATCAAAATATAATGGGCATCACGAGAAAGTTATTTTAATTAATTAAAGGTATACATTGAGAAAAATATGATAGAATTAAGTACGATTTGTGTTAGTAAATGGAAATTATGCACTTAAACAAAATTTGTTGATTATTACACTATTGCATTAGCCTTATCTTGATCACATAACACTTTTTTCCGAACATACATTTGTCCAAACACAATTCAACACTTCTCATCAAAGACTGTCATACAGATAACATAATAAAAACAATTATTCCATTCATAATGATTTTTTTAGAATCAAAAGTTATGATTCTGATATTTCATTAACTCAACATGCGTTCTAAGCAAATTAACGATTAATACTGAATTATAACTGTTTTCTGTTTCACTAATCCATTAAAACAGCCTTATATTTATTGTCAAATTTGCTCGACAAACTATCACGCCGATTACATCAACACATTTCTCCGTAACGTACCGCTACGTAATAGTGAATAAGAAAACACGTGTAAGACGTGACGCGTGGTTGTACATCGGAGTCTGTACTCACATGGACACCCCCGTGCGTAGTGCAACGGGTCCCGTTGGCGCAAAAACACGATAGCGCAACGACGTTGACGTCGACAGGACGCAAGTGCACGTGTACGCGAAACGTCAGAGATCAGCTGACTTTGCGTTGCATCCACCGCGGTCGGCCGACACGCTGATTCGCACTACTGACGCAGTGCATCGCGCTCTGCCCCCCCGAACCACCGCGGTACACTTCAAATTCAAAAGTGTTGATGTTTGCTCCGCAGTGAGGTAACGCGCGGGCGATAATCCGCGAGGGGACGGGGGCAATTTTCGCGCCCGAATTTGAAACGCGGCCCGAGTCTGCGACGGCTACGAAGTGAATGCGTCTCGACATTCGCTCCCCTCTTAAGCCCCCCACCCGGGGTCATTTGCCCCGCTCCGTATGGTGGGGGAGGTTGCAAACGCTGCTCCCACCACGGACCGCGAAACTACCCTTCCTCATTCGCGAAAATCCACGCTCGGTTTGTTTGCCCCCCTCTTTTCTTTTCTTTCTCTTCCTTACGACGTTTCTTTTCTTCTGTTTGTTCTTCATTCGCTGGCACTTCCGGCGGTGAATCTTCCGTTACGACTTCTAGACTTGAACGGAAAGAGATTTAGGGGCCACGGGAAACGTTAACCTGTTAATCCGGCACGCCGCTTAGTTTTGGTTATGGTTTGCAAGTATGGACTTTGCGAGAATATTCATTGTCAAAATTATGATGTTTAAAGATGAAAATAGTATTTTCATTTAGCTTGAAACATGTAAAATTGTCCTCGCTGGTGATGATAATGTGCGTAACAAACATTTTTGGTACTTACTGTGATTACCCCTATTTCATGTGTTACATTAGATAAGTGACTTTCTAATTGTTTCAGAAAAATATCACTGAAAGGTAATCACTATTTAATTTATCTCTTAAACATTTAACTGCTTTGCGCTAAATTTGGAGAATTGTGGATTAACTTTATTAGAACACTGACCATTTTATTACAATGAAGTCACTTGTATTTTTATAAGGAATTTAGAAATTTTTTCTCTTCATTCATTCGAGCAACCAAACAGATTAGTATTTAAAGGAAGTACTATTTATAATACATATTTATTTATAATTATATGAAATTTGTTCCTTCTTTAGTTACCAGTAAAGTCTGAGACTAGTCGATTCGACTAAACGTTTTAATGACGTAGTTTTCTAATTATAAAATTAAAGTATAATTGATATTATTGGTATTATTTTTGCAATTTTGTTGAATATATTACTGTTGTCTTCTCGATATATTTATTTTTCAGTTGTGGTAGAACTTTAATTATAAGCTATGTTTGTATCATAGGAAAAATAACCATGTCGACATGTTAAAAAATTGTAGTGATAAAATGAAATATTTTTTAGAAACAAATGAAAATTTTTTTGTGTAATATTATGAATAAATAATTCAGTAGTTTAACGGTAATAAAAATTAATTTACTTACACCGATAAAGATTATATAAATAAAGAACTCTGAATTAAATTATTATTTTACAAAAGTACTCAACGAAGAGAATGTCTAATTAAATGTATTAATTTAACGACACGTAAAGGTAAACAAAAAAAAACTGAAAAAAAAATCTAATATGTAAGAAAAGTAACGTCAACATATTTATTATGTTTGAATATATTGTCATTAATATTTTATAATTACAATTTTAATAGAAAGTGACAATTTATAAAATGCATAATATACAACTTAATACTTGTTAATTCCATTTTTAATTAAAAAGTTATTATTTTTGAAATACATTTTCAATGTAAAGAAGATAAGAATAAGAATATTTTAATATTAATTGCAGCAAAAATGAATGTCTTTTAAATGGGACCCATTAAAAAAATTTAAATCTATACAAAACTTATAAATTTGAATATTACAGATTAAATTTTGTTTTATTTTTTTATTTTAGTTTAAACATTAATAAATGTTAATACAAATTGTCCGTTTAACTCATTTAGTTTAACTTTTTAAAAATGATATCATTGATTACGAAAAAAATAATAAATCCTGTCTTTCACATTATTTACGATAATTATAATGAATAATAGAAATTTCTCCAATGTATGTACGTTCCGAAAAATGTTGGAAGTGATTTATGACTGGACAATAAACATGTTTTCCAAATTAAATATAGGATACTCTGATGTTTCTATAAACCTTTCTCATTTATTTGTGAATGCATTCTAAAACACGTATTTAAGATAATATAAGCAACAAAAACTGAACATATGTTAAAATTCATAATGAAGTCGTTAATCTAAGTAGGTACGCATGTTACATAAAAATAAATAAGAAACTTCTGTCAAATAGAATATTTGCAATTGCTTAATCGACTATTACAATCTGTGCTATTTATAGACGTGTTTTTATATAAATACAAATCATTGAAAAATGGAAAATTAACTAGGAATAAAATAATCTAAGGTTGAATTTATGAACTTCGCAAACTAATGTGACCTCGTGCATTAAATACGATATTACTTTCAAACTAAATATTATACTTTATACAGTCCAAAAATGAGAAAACTTTATTGCACGTGTTTTTTTTTATTGAACATTTTTTTATTAAACACGGTGAAATTTATTACAGTAATTGATAAATTTAAATATAAATTCATTCTAAATTTATTGAAGTATATAAATTTGATTAGCTATATGAGCTAAAAATAATTAAAAATTATATCAAATTAATCTTTTGGATTAATTATTTATTTCTATTTCATAAAATCTGAATATGAAATTTTGAAAAGAATTCTGAATGAAATTTTGTTAAGAAAATTTCAAGGTTATAAACATAGATGTTTGTGTTATAATTAGATATACATATGTAAATATCTAAATTTTTATGATAATGTCAAAGTCACGTGTCAGTCATTAACTAATTATTTTTACAAAAAAAATGTTAAATTGCTTTTATCCGAATGGAAAGATTAAGGTAATAGATTAAGCAATACAACTTGACGCACTTAACAATATTAGTTTAATTAGTTTAAGAATATTAATAATTTTAATTTTAAGAACGGATGTTTGTACAATCATATCAAATTATACGAATAAAAATATTTTGTTTAAAACATTTCAAGCATAGAAAATCGTTACTATGACACAAAAATCTACACTGATAGAAATGACTAGCATTACATGGAAATAGTAGTCTGTCTACACATATATGTTTATTGTTAACAGAAAATGTATTTCTATTTACCATGCATTTTTCTTCTGGTGGGCATACTAATATTCCTATACATATATGTAGGAAAAAACAATACATATACTTAGTTTAAGTATATTCAATAATGCTTGTCTAAGAAATATTTGCATATGGTTAGGATAGGCATACGGTACGGTTTTCACAAGTTTACATGTCAATGTTGCAAATATATTTTATACCACTACCATAGCAACAGTAATTAAATAAATGATAAATAACGTCGTATTTCTATGTCGCGTATCTGTCACAAATTTATTAACCATTTAATCGTCAATATTCAATTAAACATAAGTATTGGAAATTCAATTATTATTATTATAGTGTTAAAATGATAAAATTTAACATTGTTTAATTTAAATTTAATTTTATTTAATTTTAACCTCAGATTGTTTAAGGTGTTAAT
>JABFPN010000516.1:0-44832 GCA_022817305.1 Leptoteleia sp. ZL-2020
AAGGCGTTACAAAACTAACTAGGGCCCAGATTAGATTACATAGACTGGGACCAGTATAGGGTTACCCAATATCGGCAAACCCGGAGAGGCCCTACCAAACACCCAGACTGGGCTACCCTTTCTCGGAAAGCCCGACGGGCTTGCCTTGATGGGGCCCGGATTTTAATCCGGGTAAACCCTGACAATTCTTACTAGGGGGAGGGTGCGGTGGCTCGGGAAGGGTTGGCGATGCGAGGGCCGAGGAGGAGGTGGGAGGTGGGGGGGAAATATCAAGGAGTGACCCTCGATTGGTGAGGATGTGTGCGCGTTGAACGCTCGCGTGTGTGCGCGCGTGTTTCGGATGATAGCTACGGTACGTGTGCGCGAAGGGAGGAACCGGCATCTGTTGCATCGCGCAACCACCGCCACCAATACGAGCGCACCGCTACCAGGTGCTGGGCCCATCTTCCCTTGCTGCTATCGACGAAAAAAAAAGAAAAAAAACTGGCCCGTCCTGCCTTCCCGCCGTCTAGCTTTATCCCCCGAGATTTTTCATTGCCCGCGCTCTCGAGCACCGGGCGAGTCTTTCGCCCGAAAGATGAATTTTTGTTGTCGTTAGATTAGGTGACAGTCGGGTGGAGGGGGAGGGGGCACGGGAGAGAGCAGCGAAACTGTCGAATTGAGACATAAATTTTGACGGAGGATCTTGAGATATGCCGAGATGTTTTATTCCGTTTTGGTACATTGTGAGGCGATTTTATGGCTGATGCATTTTGGGAAATAACACTGTCGAATCAGCTTTGCGAGAGTTCGACTTATTTGGGGAAAAAAGGGAAAGATTTTGATAGGAATGTATAAATAAGTGGAGGATGGTGAGCAAGTTGTTTCGTGTTTTGTTCGTTTGTTTGGGTTTTTTGTTGTCTTTGTCAAGGTTACATCTGTTTTGTATTATGGGAAAGAAAAGACTGATGTAAGGATATTGTCACTTGTTATGATTCAATTTATATCAGGAACATGGGTCAGTTTTAATATAATCAATGCTTGCGTTAACAGTAATTTGACATAGAAATACCCTTATATATTTAAAAATTAATAATTTAACAATTACAATTTTTATTGCTAGATTTATAATCAATTTTTATATTAATATCAATTTGTATTAATATATAATATATAATTATAGATCATAAAATGATAAAAGAACACTTTAACACATTTTTCATTTTTTAATCATATGAAATGAATAATTTAACAAAGATTTTCAACCATAAAAACAGACAAACTGAATAGTTTCTATTTAAGGTTTTCATAAAGAAAAATAATTTCTTCTTTTTGTCGTACCAGTACAATTGGAAAACCATAAATTTCAACTTTTTTTTTATACTGATCTGTGCAACAGTAAGTTTGTGTACACATTTTTCAAGGACACTTCGATGCAATAAATACATACTTTAACTTCATCATTGTTACTGGAAAAAAAGAAGGAAGAAAAAAAGAATGAAAAATTTTCCATGAGAATGAACTGTCCGCGCAACAAACTTATTTAGGAAATGTTGAAAATGTTGAAACCAAAATGTTGGCCGAAGCACAATAGCCCTCCTGCCATGCTAATTGTACTATTTGGTAGGTGAAAAATGGACGACTGAAACCTTTATGCGCAAAATTAATGAATTCGTAGCAGTTGCTACCATCATTTAATTTATGCTGACAGTAAGGGACACCACGAATACTTAATGCCCCTGACGTATGTGACTTAAGTTATAGTCCGTCTCGATACTTGCATTTTCAATGCTCAATTACGAGTTTAATTGTTTCTAACAATCGATGGAATAAAACTTGTTCTTGTAAATCATTTGCAATTATGTAATTTTAAAGGGATTCCATTTCGTAATCAGTCGAAGACTTTCTTATTTTCTTCGCCTCCCTTACAACGGGTGTTTGATTGACTTGAGCCTAATTGCACTCGAGAACATTTGTGTATCAGTTGCAGGCACTCGAATTACATTGTAAACGTACTAATTTTTCATATTTCGAAGGCTTTGAAAAAAAATAGGAGTGTTCTTTTTTTAGTTCTTATAATGTTTGTCGCGGACAATTTGAGTCGCAGATGAAAGAGGGAAAAAACTTTTCAGATTAATTAGCTTTGAAGAAAAATATGTTTAACAACTTTAATGATGTATTATAATGATTTATGAATAAACTAACTAATTATTCGTTATATTCTGAAAGCAGAAAATAGTTGGAATAGAAATTACTATACCTTATAGTAACAGTAACATAGAATTATTTCTTAAATCATTGTTATTCGGCAAGTATCAATGTATTGGTAAATATTCTACAATTTTTACCATACACGCAGAAAAATAAAGTGTTAATTTTACTATAAAAATTGGATTCCAACCCCAGAAGACAATTTATGAAATAAATGCTAAAATAAAGTACTTTTTCCTATAAATTTATTGGAATTTTTCATAATTTATCATAAGAATGTTCATAAGTTGTATTCTGTGGTTCGAATTCAATTTTTTATGGGAATATTAACGGTTTTATTTTTCTGCTTGCACTGGACAGTAATAAATTTTATAAATCTTGTAATCTTCTTACCATTAATTTATTAAAATATCACAACAAATATTTTTACTTCAACATTATTATACAATTTTTTTAAACTGTTTTCTTCGCGTAATTTTTGTATAAATAACTAAATTAAAAAAAAAATTTCCATATGAAACGGAACGCCGCGTCTTAATTTTTTTACAATACGAATATTTTATTATCAATACGAGAAAGTAATATTTCAATATTTCATGAACGTATAAACAACTTTTGAATGGCACACGTTAAATTTGCCCATGAAATATTGCACTTCTGCACACTCACGTCGCGCAACTAATAAAAATGTTACACATAAATTCGTCTTTATTGAAATATAAAGTCCGTAAAGTTTTGTTTACACTGCGTCTTAAAGGCCTGCGCTCTCTTGTCGAAATGTCTTTGTTGCATGTCGTACCATTCATCGGAATACCTTCTGCCAAAAGTGCGGACGGATATTAACATTGGACATCGTTAACACGTGGCACGGGTCCCCGTATCTGGAGTTGTACTGTCTTTTTAATGTACACGAAAAAGCCCTGCACATGGTCCAGACGAGTGTGCTTCGGAAAATGCATCCTTCAAATTTTACGATTCTCGGAACGTTATGTTATTGGAATTCCTTTCGGTTGAAAGTCTTGCCGACAATTGGCCGATGCTCCGGAACAATATTGTTAACACAAATCATTTTCATCGAAAACAGATCCCCTTGTCATGCGCGGATAATGGATTAGATATATTGTTATTGTTATTGTTTTTTTTTTTTTTTAATTAATTATCATCTAAACAGATGCTTATGTGCCCGTACAAACAGATGCCCGGTGTTATGTTAGTACACTGAGAGAAATATATGAGTATATTTTACTAAGTGTTTTCGTAAAGTTGTGATATATTATCTTTCTTTTAAATAAATACTAATATTATTTCATATATTACGAATTTTTTATTATTGATTACCAAGATCTTGGTAATTCGTAATATATGAATTCGTAATATATGAAATAATATTAGTATTTATTTAAAAGAAAGATAATATATCACAACTTTACCAAAACACTTAGTAAAATATACCCATATATTTCTCTCAGTGTATAAAAATAAAGTAAATGGATTAGCGAAGAGCAATGTTTACTAAAAAATTTCGGGGTATATACAAATTACCGTGATGTATAACAGTATAAGAATAATAGGAGAAGAAAAATATACGAATGCTGGATGTTTTTAGACATGTTGTTCAGATTAATTATTTCCATTCCTTCTCATTGGGGGGAAGCTTTTCTCTTTTTCTAATCCTAAAAAATTGGTTTCCACGACCATGAACTGCATTACAAATGTTGTCTTTTGTAATGCTACCTATGTGTGCTTTGAA
This sequence comes from Leptoteleia sp. ZL-2020, assembly GCA_022817305.1. Classification (NCBI taxonomy): domain Eukaryota; kingdom Metazoa; phylum Arthropoda; class Insecta; order Hymenoptera; family Scelionidae; genus Leptoteleia; species Leptoteleia sp. ZL-2020. The sequence goes on from JABFPN010000516.1 coordinate 3,941, forward strand.
GTTTAAAGGAGATTTAATTTTGACATTCAAAAATTCATCTGATTTTTTAATATCCTAGTAAAAGTGAAACATATAAGGTCCATATATGTTTTAATAATATCATATAAGAAAATACCATACTCATATGGACATGTATGGTCATATATGGTTGATATGTGGCTAGAATATTGTATCGATTATTGCCATATATCGACCATGTATATCCATATATAACTATACGTGGATTAAGAAAAAAACATACATGTTCGTATATTAATTTTTTTATTTTCTTATATGTAATTGTTATAACATATATGGACCATATATGTTTCATTTGGAATCAGGATATCAGGAAAAAGTATAGCAATTTTAACCATAAATAGTTAATTTTAGTGAATGCTATAAAATATTAGTTCCAATCATCCGATTTTTAGTTAAAATAACCATAATATGATTAATTCAATCAGAATTCTACACTGAGAGAAAAAAAATATCAATTTTTAATGAAAAGTTTACTAGTTTGGCATTATACTTGCAGAATATCATTATATGGCAAACTAAATTATGACAATTTATTAAATCAGTTTGTTAAAAATTGTAATTACATGTAGTTTCGTTCAATTTAACAATCTGTTTATTAAATTTTAGTAAACTATTTGATAATTAGTATATGGATAACATAGGCAATAGATTAAAGACACTGATGAATAGCGACATCCAACGGACAAAACATAAAATAAAATATTTAGCAAGAATTAGAAATCAGTTTATTAAAATTTTTAATCCCTGGCTTCTTAATTTTTAATATTCTTTTCATGTAGTTATCACGAACAATTACATGACTTCTCTTTCAGTATATTAAAAAGTCAGAATAAATTGTATTGTTTCGATTAAAGCAATTGAGAGAAGTACTCCGAGGCAGATTGAAATCTGAACGGCATAAAGGAAGTTGCACCGTTGAATTGCCGTAACTTTCTCTTCTGTATAATATTTAACACATGTCCGAAAAAAATTGTTCGGGGCGTAGGCGCATCTGGGTATTAGCGAAATCTGCGCGCTTCGCTTTGAACATTGTAATCCTTCGCAGGCGCCTACGAAATTTGGCAATTGCGGTCGTAAATCATGACGAGACCACTTCACGTGGACACGGGACGAATTTCGGTGTGTCGCTCGAGTGCGTCCCCGGCGAACTCGAATAAACGACACACAACTCACAATGGGCCAGGACTCAGGTGTCGACCATACCGCACAGCCCGCTTCGGAATCGACACATCTTTATTCTTTTGCGCCGAGTACTTTCGGTTGTCTGCCACTTTTTTAGTATTCCGAGACGACCTGCGTCTTTACGTCGACTCCAAAAAAAAAAAAGAAAAGGAAAAAGAAAAAAAAAATCGTTCGCCAAACTGAAACGAACAACGCAAGTTGCGATCATAATGGAATATTGATCGCGTTCGAAAACGTGAAAGTATTTCACCACGCCGGGTCTTTATGTCGTGATATTACGACTTTTATTATGCCAGGGAATTGAATACCAGTCATTTTTAGAAATAAAGTAGGCTCTTGTTATTCTACGGGCAACAAACAAGGGATTATCTTTTTCGTACAGTGACCATCAGTAGCCTGCTTTGTTTGCCAATTTTCCAAAGTTGGGAATGATGATAGGAAATAATATTGTATTAGGTTTTTTTTTCTTTTTTCCATATATGATCCATACACGTTATATATATGGTCCACACTTGTTTCATAGATATTCTATACCAGCTCCATATATGGTCCACACTTATTCCATAGATATTTTATACCAGTTCTATATATGGTCCACACTTGTTCCATAGATATTCCATACCAGTTCCACATTTGACAGACCTAATGATCATGTTTACATTTACTCAGGATACTTGATATTTGAGCAATATTTGAACTAAACACTTGTAAATATATTTGATAAAAAAAAATCAACATCTTCTAGACCTATGAAAACCTCACAATTCAACTGAACTAAAAAACAAAATATTTTTTTCTTGGCTATATACATACAGATGTATGCCTTTTGCTTCCGCTCGAAATACCAGCTTAAAACCATTCCTTTCCACGTTAAGTAATGTACTAATTTATTGCCTTATTTTGTTAAAAAAATACTCGAGAGTATTTTTCCAAGTAAAATCAGTTTAAAGAAAGAATTGAAGACAATTTGTCGGAAGCCTCGCTAAAATAAGCGGAAACACCAGATAGGAAATGTTAAGTTTCTACTTGAAAAGGACGGTAGACAAGTGGTGGTTGTCTATTTTTTGTCTATGCTACATCTGGTGCAGCGGTCAACTTTATAAAGCTCTACGCCGACGGTGGGATGGCCGGCAAATGCCGGCAGACGATCGAATTTTCGGCACTTGTGTCCACTGAATGGATCTCACGAGCGCAAAAGCGACGTCGCAAAATGAAATCGTTATTTTCAATTCTCACTCGAGAGTTCTTCCGGTAGTTGCCGACAAGTTCGACACTTTGCCACGTTCAGATTTTCACAAATTGTATTTGGGAAATTGACTTTGTCGAAGTCGGACCATGCTCTGTCAATTCAAGTGTATTTCTCACATAAATTTTAATCCAGTTTCTCGTTGGCCATTTTTATAACGAACTAAGCATTGGTACTTTGTTCGAGTGTTTAAATAGAAATTAAGAGCATTTGGAAAGTGTATATATTTGGATGTGTTACAAAAATTTCTTTTATATATTAACTTATAAATAAGTGTTATATATAATGTTAATATTAATAATATTAAAGTAAAATTATTTTAAAACAATTGCAAGAATTTATTTCAAATTTACTGCGTTAGTTTATTGATCAGCAGAAAATTTCATTGTAATTTTTTATTTAATTAATTTCATATTAATTTAAGGATATCTGCGAAAAGTAAATTATTTTCCTAATGATAATAAGAATAGTACTTCCGTATTAAAAGACACTGTACAGGTTTTAAATTTTACTATTATTTGTAGCAAAAAGTATAATAAGTAGTAATTTATGATACATCTGTACACTTTTTATATAATTCATAAATCACAGAAATATTTTACAAATATTTATCTACATTTAACATAATTAACCACATGATAAATGTTATCTGAAATTGTTATCAGAATTAGTAAACAATATTGTTGCAGTACCAAAACATTTCAACTGACACTTTTATTGCTATTATTGTTATAATATATCCGACTATTCCAAACGAGAAATACATTAATTCTGGCTCAATTTAATACAATGCATCGTACCAGGCGTTATAAAAAATAATATTTTTTTTTTATCACACGAAATTAAACTTAAACTTTTATCACACGAAAATAAACGGACAAAGTACAAGAATTAATCGTCAAAAACAACCGGGAAAGTTGGGCGGCGAAAATCATGGCGCATATTTCACCATTGTATAGGCAGGATGGCAAAATTGACTAAGCAAAAGGAGGCTCTCCCTCGATCGGTGTAACAGCGGTAACGCAGCGAACATGTATAACTTGATTACTCGGACGCAGCTGCGGCACCTGCGCGTGTACTAGATTCGCCAGTGGCTGAAGGAGAGCATTCAGTGACTTGTTCCGTTTGTCCGTCGAATTGTAACCGAGCTTGAGGAGACCCAAAGCAGCGATAATTTCTTTCAAAAATAAATGTCGTTGACATGTCGTAACCGAGGCAGCTGTAAAAGCATTGAGACGCGCTTTTTTTTCATTCTTTTTTTTTACCGTTCCGTGCCATTTTTTTTGTTCTATTTGACCCGCGTACTTTAACCCAGGGTAAAAACCGTTTTTGCGCAAGTTGCGAATTTTAAGCGTGGGATATAGACCACACGGAGAAAAATGTTTAGTTGTGTTAACCAAACATTTGTTTCTTTTTTAGCTGACCAACATTTTTAGTTAAAATAACCAAATTATTGTTTCAATAACAAATAATTTTGGTTCAAGTAACTAAAAAACATATTCTGACCAATATATTTGGTTATTTCAACTAAAAATTTTGGTCCTAAAAAAGAAACAAATGTTTGGTTAACACAACTAAACATTTTTCTCCGTGCATTGTAATTTTCTTTTTTTCTGAAATCCTGAGAAATATTATGATGATTGTTTATGAGTCGTATTAAAGTGTAATTGGCGATATAGTTATCACGAATATTTCAATTGAAAAGTTAGTAATATTAATTAATACCAGACCATTATTTCCAATACCGGGAATTTAGTAAAATTAATGTAAAAAATTACTAAACATATTCTGAGAAAAAGGAAATGTCATAAATTATTATTTATTATATCGATTTAAGAATATATTGGAAAAATAAATGTTTTTGCTATAAATAAAAGTAAAATTTAAAATCTATGTAGTAACTTTTAATACGAAAATATCTCTAAATAAATTTAGGAGATATCCCCAAATAAATATGAAATCTTTTGAATTTTACTATTACTTTTTCTCAGTGTATTTTTCTTGTTAATATTACCTTATAAATTAAATGAAACAATCAAGTAATACAATTATAATAATCTGTATAATATATTTATACATATACTAATTTCATAAATTTTTATTTCATTACTTTTCATTACATCAAATATACATAGCTAATGAAAAATAATAAAATAAAAATTCATGAAATTCAATATTAACTGTCATATAACTATTTGCAACGTAAAGACCTTTTCTTCCGGCAAAACTATCCAAAATATTGACATTAAAGTAACAATAAATAGATCTTATGAGTTATAAAGTACCAATGATGGGGGAAAAAAAAATGTCGACTGACTTTGTACAAAGGAAACGAAGTCATCGCGGTCAAACGTTACGATCTTGATATAGCCGCTTGCGGGGTTGAACTTCTCCCCTACGAATTTCCTCCGGTAATCTCATTTCCTTCGCTTTCGGCGACTTGATCGCGTTTGCCGCTCAAACAATAACTCTGCCTAGACACACGATCAAGATCGCTCATCCAAAAATGATTGACGTACCGTGGAATCGAATCGAGCCGGACAGGTGAACGCAGCGATAATCTTTCATTGTTGGCTTTACGCAACTGTCCGATTAAAAATTCGTCGTATAATTCGGCGTTATTACCGGGGCCGGCGAACGGTTTACGCTTTAAAAAAAAAAAAATAAATAAACCATGCAACTCGGAACAATTACATAGCGATATAATTAGAGAAATTGTTTTGCGTAGAATTCGTCACACACTAATAATTCCGGCCAGAAGAAAATGAACTTCTTCCGGGGGGAAAACTTTTGAAAAAGGAAAATAAAAATAAACAAAACCGCAAAAACAAATACGATGATGTTAACGCAAGATGTACCAGAAAAGCCGTTTCCGGTTTTATGATTAATGACTATTTTGCTTGTACGTTGTGGTACGGTGCAATTGAGTTGAATTTAACGGAGGAAATGAACATAAAAGAGGGGGGGGGGAGGATTTCGAAAAGGCGCGCGTGGATTTTTCATGAACATTTTTTAAGTTTCGAAAGATATTAATATAATAACGCTGTAAACCGCGGATCGTAGGGGAATTCGTTGGGAAAGAAGGGACGAAATTTCTTGTGGAATTGTAAAACGTGTACTTTCATAATAATGTTTTAAATACATGGTTTGTAGACGGAGTTGATAGTTGCTTGTACAACTGATGAAAGGAACACATTTTCTGGATGCAACAATGACTTTTACGATGTATTTCTCTTGTATTATTTTTTGATTAAGAGTGGTGAAAGATAGAGGCGTACGACGAGAAAAATGTCAGGACAAAAATTATACTGTCTTATTTTTCCTATTTTTTATTGCACTGTCTTGCAATAACTTAAAAATTCTATTTTTTGGTGGTCTGCTCGGAATAACTGCCTGATGTGAATTTTATTTTTTATTGAATACCATGAGAGAAATGTATTAATAACTGCTACCATGATGTATTAAAATTTATAAAATTCATTTTAAAAAAGTTTTAAAAAAATATATTGTCACCAAAGATTAGAACGCGTAACCTTACAGTTGTTAGTCATACATTTTTCCACCACTCCACTCCTCCATTTAGAAAAACATAGAGCTTTGTAAAGTTTTAGTGTGAATACAATAAGGGCGTGGCTTAATTTTGTCCAATCATAAATATTAGCAAAGTGAGAGAGATAAATTTCTAAGCAACTTTGTGGAATGGTGATAAAGAGCAGATAACAAGTTCTGTTGCTTGATAACTAAACTTTTTTCTTATATATTTTTTAAATACTACATAACCATATAAAGAATACTATAACTGCCCCACACGTATTCTCGAGTTACAAAACGTATTAAAGTTATAAAACATATTAGCAAGTGTTAATAAATTTCTCCGAGTGTAAACGCTGTTGTTTCACTTTATAACGAAGGTAATGGCGGGGCCATAATTAAAAAGCACAGTTCGATTGCATTTCATTCGGTCGAAAATGAATTCAAATTAAGTTTGAGAAATGCGGTGGCGTAAGATATGACGGCAGTGAATATGCCCGGGCGCAAATGACGTGCGGATGCGTGGTATTTCGAGCAATTAATCGAAGCGGTGCCGAGTATCAATTAGCGAACGAAAGTTCGGCGCGCGATGATATAGAGCACGGGCGTCGTGTAACGTGCGGCGCGCAAGTGTCTTCCATATTCAGCGCTGTTAGAAAGCCCCGGCGCATAGCTCCTGCTTAGCCAATGGAATCGATTTCTCGCGGATTGTAACGCACCGCATTTATTATTGCATTTGGTCATTTAATTACGTTACATGAACGCGAGTTATGCTCATTATCATAAAGGTTAATCAAAGAAACCGTATCGCTAGCTTGATGAATGGATTTAATTGCACCGAATTTATGTTCGTGGAACAAAAAAAAAAAAAAATTGGCGCAATAATTTTTTAACTCGGCACATAACGTGGGTCTATGACACTTACGTAAAATTATATAAACATAGCTTTTTTTATTGTTATTATTATTGTTATTATTAGCGTCAGAATCGTTCGTTCCAATTATGAAGTAAAATTTAATTAATAACAATGTTGTACGCGTCTGTTATGGACGGGAGTGTGGAATAAATTTAGTTTTTTTTTGCTGCAATTGAAAAAGATTGTTTACAAGTTTTAAATTTAATTAAAGTTTCCATTGTTCTGATATTGTAATAATTAGGAGCACAGGTTTTCTTTTGTTTTTGTCTGTAATGGATTTTTCTGCTGAGATAGGTGCTTTATGATAAATTTATCAGTATTTAATTTGACAAGACTTGTTTAAATGTAAAATTTATTTGGGATAAATTAAAATTGAATTTAAATAAACTTAGTAATATTTATCTTTTTGTCTCAATTTTTACTATTTATAAAAGAATTAAAGTCATTAATCATCACTGGTTTCATAAAGAATAAAACATTTTAAAAGTGAAATAAACAATGTTTATAAACATTTATATAAAGTCATATATTTCATTTTTCAGTCCCATTACTGGTACCATAAGGTTCTTCTTTTTTTTTCTTTTTTTTGAAGTACATTAGACTTCAACCAAATCGTGAATTACACGTAGAATGGCCTAAGCCTAACCGAAAGCTCGCAGAGGGGGGAAAAAAAACGTTAAAGTCGTTATTTTATCTGACTGATTAAACCGTCAAGAGGAAATGAGCGCGGCTACGAGGGCTTGAGACACATTCGGCCAGGGCTGAAATAAAGGGCGTGCCTCCGCGGATTCGTGCATCAGGTAGCATATCCCACGGCTTTCGCAGTTCAGGAGGTTAAAAAGGAGCTGCTTTATCGTGAAGCGTTTAGGCGTGGGAGCAAAGCAGGACTTAGCGAACAGTCGGCAGCTGATGCATCCGTCGGCAACCCTTTCGGTTCGCTCCTGCCTTCTCGTCTTCCCGTCTCCTCGCCTTTATCTTCCGCTATCTCCGTGTCAGAGAGAATAAAAAAGAGGAGAACGTTTCACCCCGCTGGCGCATCATAAAAACCCGAACTTCACCGAATTAACTCGACTCGGTTAACCCTTTCTCGTTTCGTACGTTCGATGCCGTAAAAGTGGTATCTCGCCAATTATAACGATTCAGTTCACAATTGAAATTAAGATCGCCCGCTTATTTTTCGACGGCTCGTTTTATTCCAAACCCGCTGCCCCGTCGCATGTAGAATTGTTGGTAAAAGCAAGTTGTTTCTTTTATTCTTTAAATTCAAGGCTCGAGGACTAAATTTTTAAACTAAGTTATTGTGACACCATTTACCAGACTGTCTGGCAAAGTTCTTAACACTGGAGCATAAAGTCTCAGAATGCCAGAAAGTATAGTAATTATTTTATTCTTCTCAGTGTATAGTTGAACTGTATAATTTTATCCTGGGGGTCAAAGGTTAGTCAATTATTGAAATCTATTGGTTACAAATTATTGTAATTTGTATTATTTAAATGAATGAAAAAATTGAAACAATTTTGATAGATGGCACTAATTTCTCATAAATATATATGAATTTCTATTTGGCCACATATATGCCTATATATATGGCTGCATATATGACAACCTACATTTCTTTTTTCATGGGTGCCTTTTTCTCTTTAAAGTCATACTAAGGAGTAGAACTTCCTTGACTTTTAATTTTAAATATATCAAATTTTCCAATCGTTACATTCTAACTGAGCGATCAATTTCTTTAATGATCAATACTACCCCACTCTCCCCTACTCACAAAATCTTCGAAACTCAATTTAAGTACCCGTATCACATTCATTTAACAGTCTTTTTCTTTTCATTCAGAAATAAGTAATTAATTGAACCACATGAATACTTTTTATATAGATTATCTGATGACCATAAGTCATAAGAAGGAATAATATGAATCTATATTTGCTTCCATTTTATTTCATTATTTAACTATATCGAACGATGACTATTGTACACTTTAATATGTACACCTAATATTTGATAAATGTCGGGGGGGGGGGGAAAAGATTGAAAAAGTTCTGTTACAAATTTGAATTTGGCATACCGAATAACAAATAAAAACGAGAAATTTATCGTGCATAATCTGACGACCATGTCGAATCTGTGGAATATATTTGTTTACCATTTGCCACTCTGAGATTATAAATTTACATATGAATTTGACTCGACGTTAAACGCAACAGTCGTCACAGATGTACGACTTTTTCATTAACGCTTTATCGACAATATTTTATCTAGGCAACTTTTTACACGAAAGCAGACGAGAAAATAAAATAAAATTAAAAAAAAAATGAGAATAGTGTAAATAAAGCGGTATCGTCGATGCGAACGGTCTACACACGTTCAGTTGTCCAAATATCCCTCTTCAACGTGGGATATTCTTAACTCAAATTTGGATAATCCGTCCGAGCATATATCCCGCCATGTAAATGTATTTATAGAGGAAAATACGTGATGCAAGAAAAGTGTAATTTGAGCGCATTAGGATGTGGTGGATTTCGGTGGAAGGAACTGTCACTGCAACTTAATTCCTTAAAACAGTGTAACGGACGCGAAGGCTGTAACTAGTTTGATCAGCTGATACTTTTGTGTACTTATCTCTCAAAATTTACGGTAGCTTTCGATGATTAACGTCTTAATACATTCGGTTGCGCAATAAAATATAATATCTACGTTTACATTACAGATTGCACGCAGGTATGCGCAGGACACTATTTGCGTTGTATTTTAAGAATTTCAAACATTTAACTATTTAATTCGAGTTGACTTGAAATGATACAATAGTGTTTTAATTTTAATTTCGAACTTGTTTTATTTGACAGATTGACATTACTTGATTTAAAACAGTTATATTTTAAAATAGAATGGTTCTTTTTTTGCTAATTTCTTGGGTAACAAATGTTTTCATTACAATATTCAATTTAATATTAAATAATCATAAATTGTGATTTTGATTTAATTTAATCAAATTAATTTCCTTATGTGCAATTGCAAAGACTTATTTTTTCATTTGACCAATTTGCCAGTAATCATTACAATATCTCAATGTTATACTTAACTTTCTTACATCAGATTACTTCCAAATAAATAATTTCATTTGAACCTAGGAAAAATGAATATCATAAATTACTATTTTTTATACCAGTTCAAAGATACATTGGAAAAGTAAATAAATTTTGCCAACACATAATAGTAAACTTTAAAAAAAAATTATTTAACACCATTTACTTCAAAAGCAGTAAAAATTACTTATACAATAATCCATTTCTTACCATTTTTAATGGTAAATATCATATAAAATATTTTAAATTTAACTATCACCTTCCTCCTCGGCGCGACAAATAAAATCCCTTCGACGTACATAATCGTCAAATTGCACCGGCGTTTCTTTATTTCGCTGATTTAACATAAATACAGAACAGGTATACGATAAATAATACAGCACTTGACTCATAATAAGAATAATTCATAAAATAATAAGTTGTGGCCAGTGTGTTCGAGAATACATTGTGTACGAGTAGGAAGAGGAGGACGAAAAAGAAGAAGCATATGCTTCTATTTTTTTCCTTCCTCCTTCCCTTCTCCTCGCCTCTCTCTCTCTCTCTCTCTCTCTCCCTCTCTCTCTTTCTTTTTTTGTTAATTTTTTGTACGCGTATCTGTGCACACACACGAGTATTTTCGACAGCGGGACTATGTGAGTTAGGTAGTTAGGTGGTAGGTAGGTGGATTGGTAGGTGCATTCGTACAGCGTGGGAAGGTCCGGCAGCTGAGGGCCCAAAGGGCGGCTGCTCTTGCTGCCGCTGAAACACCGGTACCGTCTTCGTTCCTCCTTCGCTCCGAAAGCCGTGAGACTTTCGACCGGTATCGCGTTTCTAATGATTTCCCAAAAAATTTTTATCTCCGCCGAATTGTTACGCCGACGGGAAATTCTCCGGGGAAAAACAATGGCCGAAAATTAATGACACTTCACGCCGATTATCGTGGCTTTTCCGATTCGTTTTTCTACCTTTTGCCCACATTGAAAAAATGCTTCCTTTCTCCAACACTGAAAAAAAAAAATTTTGAGTGCTTCCAACTCGATGGTAGAGTTGATGAAGGCACACTTGAAACAACCATATTCGAGTTAAATCTCCCATATTTATACAGTTGAATTGACTCGATATTCCAATTGAATAATTGAAATTAGTGAAATGACAGTCGGTGTATATCTCAAGTTACGAAACAGTGATGTTGGCGCAGTGGTTTTACTTTTAACTCCATGTTAAAATATCTACCTACTGAGTTCAAATCCTAGCCAAGGCGAGATTATGAAAAGATTTTGTTATAAAGTTATTAAATAAAATATTTTTCCTTACCAAGTATACATAGAGTTAATTAAACTCAAAAGATATTTTATTTGTATTAATAAAATGAGCTATGTCAAATTATCAATAAGCTTGATCGTATTTGACTCAGAAAACGAGTTGATTCAACTCGATTTTACTTGATTCAATATGGCATTTTTTACTGTGGCATCTTTATCAAGTAGTCGCGATCGGGCGCCCTGGATCGTTGCCCTCCTTTTTGTTTCTAATTAAGCTCGCGGTATTTCGTACCGATCTTATCGTAATCGGCAATTCGGGTACTTAGATGATTGCCATTGATTCTTTTTGTTCTCCTTTTGGCGCGATATTTTAATGCGTATTCTTTCAAAAGTTGAACGGCGTAAATGCGTGTAATTGCTACCTGTCATGGGAAGTTTTCTGACATAATTATAGCATTATCATAAAGGAAGCTTCTTTCTTTTTTCTTTTCCTTTTCTTATTTTTTTTTGGTTTTACTCAACATGATATTTTACAGTCTTTTAGTACAGAAATTTGTATAAGGATGTTTGCTTTAATATTTTAATTTAAGAAATTGTAACGCCAGATTTGACGAATTTAAAATAAAATATTCCACGGGGAAATATGGTAAAACTTGGCAATTTTTAAAAATTATAATCATTCGGATGATTCATTATATTATTGACAGTACGTACTTCACTGAATTTTAGAAAATGACCTCAATATAGCATTGAAAACAATTAAAAGCTGGAAAATGAAACGCTTTCAAAGCACAAAATGTAAACAAACATTAATTCTTCACTTACATTCGAAAATAACAGTATTTTGATCGAAATTGCGAGTTATATTAATTTCTCTCAACATATATATTCTAAATTTAAAATAATTATTAACAATCTTCCCTTTCATCCTCGCTCTCTCATTGAATAAAGAATTTACCTTGCGTTGGAAAAAAAAAGGAACCTTCTGAGAATGAAATAGGCAATATTTACCTCGGGCAAAAACAAAAACAGCCCCGCACAATCGCATATTTATCTAAGACAAAAAATGTCCACATTGAGGCAACGAAATTCTTGGGAGGAAGGCGATGAAGGACGCGGATGCAGGATCCCGGCGACATCCTGTCCTCCGGAGGATTGAATGGGGCTTCCCGGTCCTTTCTTATTAATTGTGCGCGTCCCAGTTCAAACAGTGGAATTAAATCCGGGAGGAACTAATCCTCCGCGCATTGTGCGAAATCAGCACGGACAGGCGTGCGCGCGTGTAAAAACGCACGAAGGAAGGCCCTTCCCCATTTGGGATTCTTCCTTTTGGGGCGTGGGGGCCCCCAAAAAGACGCGCAACGAGAATAATAAAAAGAGCTTCCTTCCGTTTCGTCTGTGGATCTTTCGCATCTGGCCCAAACCAGTTCGCCTTCGCTCACGTTATTCCACGCTCCTGTTCGCCCTCCCCCTCCCCCTCCCGCCCCCCATACCCCTCCGCCACTACAACCCTTCACTTTGCTCCTTTGATTCCGAAACACTTCCTTTTACTCGCGCGTTATTACATTCTTATATTCCACGGTGATGCGCCTTTTTTAAAGGGACACCAAAAGTTTTCTTTAGGATGGTACTTGCGAATTCGACGCCAAGGAATAATAAATAATTTACCTCGCCCCAGCTTGCCTCTCTGCGGGCCCATTGTGCGCGCAAAATAATTGGACGCAAAGTTACATAACTCCTTTACACGACGAAGTGCATGCAAGTTTTATCTTAAATTTACTTTAAGGTTCATTAAGAGAGGTGTAATTTCGGATGGTGTGCAAACATTTGTTGGAACACTTGTATTACGGAGAAAAGTATTAACCAATTTGTGATCGTTATTAAAGGTAATGGGAGCGGACCAACGAGCGCACGAACGCTGAGAGAAATTTATCGGTTGATTGGTATTATATATTTTATAATATCTCAGGTTATTATTGTGTTTTATAATATTTGTGTACAGTTATAGTATTTGTTATAATATGATATAATTTTTTTTAAAATATGTTAGAAAAAAATGTTTTTATCAAGGTTTTGAACTCGTTACCTCGCTATAGTCATCTGTTGCATCCGTTACCACCACTCTACGCCGTCTATATAGGTTTTACTTGTCAAATATCACTAACTGGAGGAATTTAGCCCACGTCCTTCTTACACATTGATACTAAAGTTTGATAAAGAAGAATATTTTTCTAAGTAGTGTCGTGGATTGGTGGTAAAATTCATAAATGGTGATTGTAAAGTGACGAGTTCTAATCTTTAATAATGACATTTATTTTTATTATATTTTTAAAGTGTATAGCATAAGTTTATTTAAATTTTTATAAATTTGAATATCCTACGGTAACTTAAAATTTAAAAACAAAGGAAATGTAATATCGTTGGAATGATGTAACTATACGTAATAGTTGTCAAACAAAAGAAAATCCGTTAAGTTTTTTTTTAAACAATTGTCGTAACCTAACATTGAATGTTTCAGAAATGTTTCAAAAAATGTTAAAATAACGTTTGCACCACGTTCATTCAACGTCCTTAAAAAGTTACATCACGTTTACCTATATTTTTCCTCGAGAAGGCCACTCCCTCCAACTCGACGATCCAAAATTTTGATTTCACCTACACGGCGATTAAAAGTAACAAATTTGGTCATTAATCCCGAGGGTCGTGACAGTCGAAAAGCGAAACGTCATATTTCTTCATAGACCAAATTGCAGGGCTGCGGGCGCGATAAACAATCTCCAGAGGTGCTATATCAAAATTTGACTCTGCTCGCAGCGGCAGATCGAAATCTCATCGTTCTGTTTCTCGTAACATTTGGAAGACATGTTACACGAAAATTACTCGACTTCGCGTCTTATGTCTCCCGACTGGCTTCTTTTTTCTCAAAGCATACCGGCTGTTAGGTGATGCTGCATCAGCACCGTCTGTCGAACAGACGTTTCGTCCCTCGGTGTACCTACGGTCCTTATCTTGCGCCTATATCCACAGTGCCGTATTATTCATCTGTATGGGCCGCTTCACCAAATGACGGTTGCAGGTATAAGCGATGCCGGTTACAGATTAAGGAGGCCTTCTCCCGAAAAGTAATTTGAATTTGATCACTTGGATGAAATGCAAATGATTGTTTTGTCGTTTATTTGAGTTAGATCGTCGACTGTTCCATCGTGGAAACAAGACACCTTTGATCGTTGAACGTTTTAATTGTTCTCTATAAGAATAAAATATTCGTGAATATAGAATACACGGGGAAAAAAATATGAAGTGCACTACTAAATTTCTATTTAAGTTAGATATATTGTTTGGCCATTATCAGCCATACAAATTTATCTAATCGTAAATACAGTGAGATCCAAGTAGTTTTCGTTGACATATTGAGGTTATGTTCAGTCCCCATAAGATAAGTGTATGGTTGAATCAGCCATACAGTTTATGTAACGTTTAAATATTCATTTTAGTCGATTTAATATCTAGGTCCTTCTGCAAGTAGAATAAATTCTTACTAAATTAGTTAAAAATTGCTAGATAAACTCATTTACCTACCAAAGCGAATACATTTTTTTCCGTGCAATATTAATTGACGTCCAATCAAATTTATCTAAATTCACTCCCACATGGTGTTGAGCTTCATAATTTAATATAAAATTTTTAATACTGTATCCTAACGTTATTGTTTGACTGTTTGAACTGTTTTAATTAATAATCATAATAAAATACACCACCATAATTCAGGAAAAAATATGACCATAAACAGAGCCCTTGTTTACATCGTTGATTGCAGTAACAAGAATGCTACTTTAATAATAATATAAAAATTATCATGACGCAAAGGTGAGCATCATGCGGGTCTTCTGAGACCTTGGATCTCATGGCTTTGAAATGTACTTGATAAATGTTGATGGCATTTGAAATATATTAATTAAAAATGTTAATGTATCAATTCTTAAAGCGAGAGCACACAAAAGGATAAAGTAAAACGCGGAAAATTTTGTAATGTCATTTATTATTTTAACTGGAATAATCTTTGGAGTGAACTGTTAGGAGGGCGAAGAATAGTTGTGTGGTTTAGGAACATTTTTTTATTCCCACTTATTTGTTACAATAAAATTGATCTGGTAAATAAGTTGAAAACAAAATAACTTTAATAAAGAAAACATTTTCGATATTTTGTGAAAATTTTAATAATGTTATAGAGTTTTAATTGATCATTATTTTTGACAGATATATACATCCAATCTATATACAATATACTTAATGATGCATGATTGGAACGAATTTATTAATAGTTCCAGATTTTCATATATTAATTTTTTCCATACTTTTTTCTTTACTTTAAATATATGGACATCAATTTTTGATTAATAGATAATAATTTAAATACACTCCAAACACGCTTTTCTCAAACAAAAACTATTTATGTCCGCGATTAAACTTCATTTCACGGTGCATCAAGTAGTCATTTTCATTTAACCCAAATTCCCATAACCTATTTCCACGAAATCTTTGGTAGAAGCTCGACTACAATAATAAAAAAAATATGTTATTCATGGAAATTATAAGGTTTTGAATCTACTAGATTTTAATTTTACTATAATTCAAAGTTCAGTTTCTAGACAAAAAAAACATTGGCAGATATTGAAAAGATTATTGGTAAAATTTTTCTTTTTATTGTATTTAAATTATATTTAAACATGTATACTTAAACGTGACTGGAATTATTAGTGCACCAATCAATCTATAATTCAGTATTTCTACCTGGGTAAGGGGATGTAGTCTAAATATTTCCTTGGTCTATTCTTTTCCTAATACTTTATTTAAATAAAAATTAATACATCACATTAAGATATGACGAATACTACAAATGTAAACTTCCGAAGATTACAATAAAAAAATATATATATATAGTAACAACTAGGAATAAACTTCTCTCGATGCGGAACAATTGAATATGGTACTTGGTTTTGTACCTGGCGCCAGAATCTCTTCCGAAGTGGTGAATGAGAAATGAGAACTTAATGGAATGGAACAATGCTGCGAGGTGGCAGTGGACGAGCAGGCCAAAGGGCTCGGCGCGCAAGAGTAAAAAGGACGGGAACAAATCCTTGGAGCCAGTTGGACGAGGTAGGCGGAAGTGACCCCGAAGCAGGGAGGCTGCAACCACCTTGGCTTCCGCTACATTGAGTCGCTAATACCGCCACGGCCACCTTGTTTTTTGGTTCGCGCGCACACGTGTTACTAGAAGCGGGCCCTCGAAAGGAAAACGCACACATGGAAGTACGCCACTTCTCGCAAAGTGGGGCCCCCAAATGAAAGGTCTCACTTCCTTCCGTCCTCATTTCATCCTCGCTCCCGGACCATCCATCGCACCCTCTCTGTCCGCCATTAATAAGTCCGCGTCACGGCACAAACATTTGGCCGCGCTCATTGTCCTTTTTATTGCGAACAGATATCAGTTTTGAATTTTGATATCCGCGCAGCACATGTAAATAACAGCGTGTTATTCACTTCTTTACTTTCAATGAGCGCATAAAAACTTTCAACCGCGCCGTGGCCATTGTGTTATTCTTATATCCAACATGACAGAGTATCTGCCATAAGAAATGATCAATGAGAAATAATCAATTGTAAATCATCCGCGATCATTATCGTTGGAAAAGGGGAAAAAAAAGTTATCAATAAAAGGTAATTACAGGTGAGGCACCGTCGATGATGAATGATTGTTTAGTATGAAATTGAAGAGAGTTTTTAAAATTGAGAAGCTACAAAAACCATCCCTATGGGAAATTGCCAGAGTCGACCTACGGGGCCGCTTCTGGCCCAGTACTGTTAGCCAGACTTTGGTAAAGAGATAGGGCCGGTACTGGTTTGAGCTTGTTATTAACAAAAACAGAAGATAACCGGATGTAAGACATGCCAGGCAAAATATCAACGCCATAGTTGATCCAGACTTGAAGCAGTACTGGTGATTTAAAAAAATTGTTCAATACAAGAGCAACATTGGATGATTACTGGTAGGGTATAGGTATATAACTGGTACGTTTAGTTATAGGGTACTGGTCTAGTGTTATCACTCTATTACTGACACGATTACGTCACTTTACTGGTAACTTTGGTACCAGTACTGGTCCTGTAGAACATTTCCTATTGGGCATGTTTGTAAATATTCGTAAGTTTGGATTAATGCATTAAAAACAATATTATTTATTTACATCCGAAGGACATAAAAAAGGTTATAAATACAAGATTTGTTAACACTTTGTAACTTTGAAAACGTTTCATTTCTCAGTACCATTTATTCCATACTCAGGGATTTATCTTTATTTTCAACCAAAATCACACGTACTTTATTTATCACACTAAAATTTACCCTCGCATTTATATTATCATTTATATTTCAAGTTATTGATCGACATTTATTATGATATATAATTTAAAAAATTGGTCAATCTTGTTCCACGATTTCATTAATCTTCCTTCCATTGTCGGGTTTTGGATTGATACCCTATACTAGAGACTGAAAGCATTTTGTCAACTGAAAGGGATCCGTTTCCTCATATTTTTCTTCAAGATTCGACATAATCGCGCGTTGTCAAACTGGCACAATGTTGTGCCAACAGCGACAGCTTAACGTCTTCTTCTTCGACGCAGCTACAACGTGTCAACATCGAGATCCAAATATAATGCCAATCATCCGTTATGCGAGCTCGGCCCTTTGTATAAAAATACACAAGGAAATATTCATATTGGAATGGTGATACGAATTAACAACGAATTGATTTACGACAGTCCACGTGCCATCTGATGGTAAACAATAGGCGAACGACAGGAACGAGGTCGATCAGGCGAATCGATTATTCGAGAATTTGGAAAGCGGACGGGGACCAAAGACCTCTTACGATTCATAAACACCGTGACAAATTGAATGCTAACTTGTTGAACGCTTACGAAGTGGTAGTCGCGCAATGCCTGGCACGTGCCTTGCGGTAGGAGGTCGGTCATTAAAGTCTCGACACTGCAAATTACAAGGGGTTACCCCCTTTTATGATTATAAGCAACAGTTGTCGTTTTTACAATATGCAGTGAATAAAGTACAAGAATTAAATCGACCGTACGACAATATTGATAAACACGATATACGGTGTAGCTTTCACCTTTACATATATTCCCGTCACATTTGCATCCAATTATTTATAATGGACTAAGAACGATGGCAATTAAATTAACTCCAGTTGGCACGGGTCATAAACTTTTATACAATTCACCGTTATTTATAATAATTGTTAAATTTGTTGTTTTAATTTAATACAGAAGTTTTAATATAGAAGTTTATTTTCTTTTATTTAATATAGAGGATATAATAGGAGATACTTTTTTTCTAATTTTGAATTATAATTCAATTATGTAAGGGTATGTAGTAATATTTTTATTTTTTGTCATTAAATTGAGTTATGATTATATTTTTTATGATTAGACTGCGCCACCCATTAAGGGTATATAAATATAAAATTGTTTTCAAAGTCAACTATAGTACGATTCATATAATAAGTATTTAGAGAACTATAAAATAGAATAAAAAAAAAAAGAAATGATTATAAAACAGAACAACGATTCATTTCAGCTGTAACTCTGACCCAAAATCAATTACAAAATAGACCGCTGTCAAAACAATTATTGACACTACTCTGTACAGTTACTACAGCTGTATTTGCAGTTAGATTAACTAATCATAATGCAACTATTACCTTTCATTTTATTATAATTATTTAAAAGTTAATATATTTAAACTCAGGGATGCTCGCAGTATACATTTGTCGATATTATTTACTCAAAGTTTAAACACCGAAGCGTGGTTGAAGTGAAACCCACTAGGTCCCACTTCAAATACTTTCCCATCGGCTTTGCATTTAATTATTTACAACGCGCGGGCCATAAATATATAACTCGAATAGAATCCCGAGATGGTACAAGACAAATAATAAAAGAAATTCCTCAATCGTTAGATATAGAATCAAAACAAAGCCCGCGAGTAGATAAACATTGGGGCGAGAGAAAAAAAAAAGGAAAAAGAAAGAAATTGGTCGATTGTTCCGCGAAGCGTCATTGTTTGAGCAGCGTCAAATGTCAAACGGAGCGTCGTTTCGTAACGTGCGCGTAGCCTACGGGATTCGCTCCTATTAGCGTTGTTATGAATTCGCATCGCGTGTGAGAAACCGAGAACAATGTCCGGCGCCTATGAGCTCTATGATAAACGTGCGCATTGTTATGGTAAAAGCCGAATAATGCCGGCTCGTTTCCACGGGCGAGACGTAGGTGGCGCATTACGTATGGGCCCGGCGATTCGGGCGGCGCACGGTGGCCGTGCCGCCGAGATTTCAGATACAATTTTTCTGTTCCTTCCGGCGGACGATTTCCCCTTTATTTCCGATCGACAAAACGCGCCGAAAACAATGGGAGGGGGGGGGGCAAATTCGATGCGCGATTAACATAACAGTCCGGCGAGGCTTCTTCGACGGAAGGCATAGTGGCGCTTGGCAAAGGAAGGAGGAGAAGAAGGGGGGGGGGAGGAAGAGGCCATTTCGATTGTAAAAAGCGGAAGCGCTTCGAAAAACAATACAGGGAAAAAATACATGAAAATCGTGTGCGGCAGTCGAGTCACTGCGGCGATTGTGATCGACGAAAAAGCAATCTCAGTGGCAGCTGAGGATCTTTTTTCCGAATTCGATTTTTTTCTCCTTCCCCACCCCCTCTTCTCGTCCTACATCATTAGGGGGGGGGGGGGCTGTCAACGAAAATTAAGACCCGAGTCGCGCAAGAGGAAGCCGAGCCCCGGTCGGGTAGCGGCCGCGGGACGGATGTCGAATCGTGCCACGAAAAGCCCAAATAGGATATGTAGGAAACTACGGGGAAAAGGATGACGAGACTGAATGGAAGAGCGATGAGGCGCACCTTTTTTTTTCTTTTTTCCTTTTATTTTTTTTTAACCCGTTGGCACGGACCCGCGCCACGTTTCTTTGAATCACTGCTATTAATTTCCAATAATTCGAGCGGGCCAGCTGCTCGGCCGGGCAAAAAATCGTCAAAAGTCAAGCTGCTCTTCGGGCGCGGCCGGCCAAAAGGACGCGCCCGTGGACTGGCCCTGGCTGTCACTTGGAAATTACGCTTGGCTGCGCTCCGCGCACGGGCACCACGGACAGCTGGCGCGTGATAATGCTGAATAAACATCCCAACGGCGCATCGCAAATTGCGTCGTGAAATCAATGATTAATTATTTATTCCACTTGGTGTCGCGTCGGTGCGTTTCCCGCCGGGTCCGGGCCAGTTTTGGCCCTGGAAGTTCAAGGGGAATGGAAAGTCAGCAGCGGGCAAATGTGAATGACACTCGGTAAGCTCGCAATTGTCACCTTCGCGCCTGGATACCAACCGTATGGTCCCGTGTTTTCCCCAGCTTCCAACCTTGGATCGTCGATTAAGCAGGCCAAAACGAGGGTCCACGAAGAAATATTGCTAGTTTTTAGGTAGCAATGGTTAGATACTATGCTGAGAAAAAAAGTATAGTAATCCTGAATTATATGTGTTCCTGTATAAAATAATGCTCAGGAATATAACAAATGGTACCAGAGTACTGATAACTAGTATTTGAAAATGTGGTACCGTTTACCAGACTGTTTGGTAATGTTTTTAACATTGGAGGATAGAGTCTCAGAATGAAGTATAGCAACTCTTATTATTTTATTTTTCTCAGTCCAGCAAGCTTTACACCAGTAATATTCTAGCTTAAATTGTAAGATTATAGAGTAACTTCAAAATGAAACTGACACGAATCTCTCTAGAATATCTTACAAGTAACTAGAAAAATAATAAATGAACTTACAAGTTACCAACGTAATATTTTTATATATTTCTACCTGAAGGTCATTCCCCTCTATTTGGGGAAGATAGCTTATCGCCATCGGGAAAACAACTGTGGGTCCAAATTTATGGGTGATCAATTTTTCCGAAAAACTGTTCGCGATCTGTCGCCTCTACCGTAAGTGTTCGTCTGTCGTTATATAGGGATGGCTCTTCCAGATCCACCGATAATGGTGGCACGATAAATTTTCCTATCGGCTCGTACGTTACAATCGATAAATTAATTAAGATTCCTTCTTGTCGCTTCTGAAAATGGAAGGTGACCCCTCAAATAGGAATGACAGTTGCGTCTACTGTTTGCGATGAGCCACGCTCGGCCATATTACTCGTAGTCGTACTCTCCCCTGCCCCCCTAAAAAGCCGTGAGTGTCCGTACATTAGTAGTGCGGTGGTACGAAAATTGGGTTAGGCGTTCGTAAACACAACATCTGGTAAAGCTGGCGCTGAAATTGGCTTGGCTAATGAAGGGTTCGTGTCCCAAAATTTCGGCCATTCTCTAAACCCCTTTGACTATGACGTAGCGTCGCCCGAACACTTTGTTCGGCGCCCCGGTTAAGTAAACGAGTTGCTCTGCTTGTTTCTTTGTAACAGTTCGATTTGTTTCGTCGACTTTCCAGCAGGATAACGTGTCGTTAATAGAATGGAGATGAGCCACGAACTATTCATTAGTTTGCGGTATTCGGATGTTTTATCCTGCCAACGCTGGCTCCGTAGGGAAATTCACGATACTCTCAACGGGATACTCAACGCCGCAACGCACTTACTGCTTCCTGTTGGGCTGATATGAAATCGAGGTTTCTATGTTCCGCTGTCGTGTCCAACAAATATGTTGATTGTACTCAAAATTGTACCAAAAAAAAAAAGGAAAAAAAGAAGAACAAACTTAACCTTTACAAAGTTTAGCTTCATGTTACAATTCCTCAAATTCAAATTCAATATTTATACACAGAGAAAAAAGCTTAACAAAAATTACTGACCTTGTAATTAAACTGGTCATATAAATGTAAACATTGAAAAATTACTATCCAAAGTTAGTAAAAAGTATCAGCTTTCCAAGAATAATTGTCAACAAATTGATACGTTTTACTATCTTATGATAGTAATTTCTCAAATTTGACATGTACATAACCAGTTTACTAAGAATGTCAGTAATGTTTTTTTTTACCATTTAGTATTGAGACGTTTTTTATTCTTTTTTGATTCTTTTATGATAATGTAATGTTTTGAAAATTAATTTCTCGAGAAAAATTGAAATTAAATCTTACCTAGATTCACGTAAGAAGGGGAAAATCTCCATGGAAAAGTAAACTGTAATTTAATAAGAAACTAATGTGCTTTAAAGGAAGGGACGGTCCAATGTAAACAACAACAGAAGAGAAGGACCGAAAATTCGATTTGTCGAACAAACGAAATTTGAATTTTGCCGCAACATAAAAGATTTCTCGGGCGTCGCAATCGCTCGAGAAATTCAAGAAACAGATGCCTCCTCGTCGAGTTCCTTTCCTTTCGGACGATGATCTGTCAGGTCAAAAAAAAGTGCTTTTTCGACTGTTCCTGCAGCTTGAACAAGTTCCCACGCACTGCACCGGCATATGAACAGAAGATATTGTTGGCGCATGAAAGAAGCGATGGTTCCGAAAAAAAGATGAAAAAAAAAGGAAAAAAAATGCATCGTATTGCTCGCTCTTTAATATTCACGTATACTGAAATTACTCGAGAAAAAAGGTAAAAAAAAAGACGATATACGTGGAGTCGGAAAGGAAGCGATTCCCTCGATGAATGCGATTTCATAAAGGTTGACTCGTTCGAGGCGAGCGTTTCTCGGAAGGCAATTTCTAAGCAAGATTTTTGCCGTCGCATCGGGGGCCACCATTAGCCGGCAATTTTCGGCTCCTCGTCAACGTTGCCGGGGCCAATCGACGGACGAAGAGTCGTGGGGCAAGGCGCGTTACGCGTAGGTGGAGATTGTTATTTTCGCGCGGACAGGAAAGGATAGATTCGAGGAATAAAGAAAGCAAAGCGGAAAGGAGGAAGGTTCGGCTGCGGCATCAGAAACAGCAGCTGCAACACCCGATACGTATCGGCTCGTATGGTGGTGGGGTCTGTGGTTTGTACCCTGCAGGGTTACGAAAGATTATTATCTTTATATATCGTCGCTCGGCCGATTTCGGCAACGTTCGGCTCCGGCCAGGCGCGTGGCACGCGTGTCTTCCCATCCCCCACCACTGTTCCCAATCGAGACAAGGACCGTCGCACGAATTGCCGTCTTAATGTTGCCGCCGTTTCGCGAGGACGGCCGAACGAAAATCTGCCATGTTCCTCAAATTATTTTAGCAACATTGGATGCGGCCTTTTTTTCTCCCCTCCGCAATTATCGCTCGCGTGCTTTTCCTCTCCCGGCCGACGACGCCTCGCACGTACGAAAGCATCGCGCCGATACGAGCGAAGCCAACAAACTCGCTCGTACGATAACCGTATTAATGAGTGCCGCGGAGGCGTACACTGAGAAAAAAGTCATCTGGTTAAAGTTTCGCGATAAGTAGAAGTCTGGTTGGATTAACCGTATTATGGTTATTTTAACTGAAAATTGGGTAACTGGAACTGGAGAATTTTTTTTTGTAATCATGAAAATTAATTACACTGGGAAAGATGTGACTGAAAATATGGTTGCTTTTAACTTTGTTTTATATATAGTTAGTTTTTCAATGAAAATTTTAAAAAGGAAAATTTTCTTTAAAGAAAAAACATAAGATTTAAAACTGATATCTTTGCTTTTGAAAACAATAATATTTATTCTGAGATTGAAAAGCGTCTGACATAAAGTTAAAATAGTACTATCCTGTTAAAAATGACATGTAGAACATATAACGACGTATTAAAACATACAAAAACGTAGGCATTAAACGGATTACGTTTTAATACTTCATTTTTAATAAGGTATATTCTAATAGTTGAATGCAATCAACTATAAAATTTTAATAAACTATAGAATTATAATAAAAGAACAATGTAATTAATATGTAATTGAAATATATTTGAAATATAGCTTATATATTATATAAAGTATATTTTAATTTTTTTTTCCATTTGATTAACAAATTTCTTAATATCTTTGTATATTGAGTGTTCTTTTAAAAGTGTCAGTATTAAATTATAAATTTTAAAATTAGATATATTTATACAGCATTGTCTTTGGAATCATATTTAACATATATATGCTGAGATATATTGCTTTCGAAATATAAAACAGTAACAAACATGTAGCACATTTAACATATATAATGATGTATATGTTCAGGGGCACAATAATCTACTAACTAACAACATAAAATGCCAAATATACATGCCATTTATGTTCATATATATGTCACATGTATGTTTATACACACGAGGCACTTATGTGATCCGACATGCATATGTAACATATATACCACACATGCGACATAACATATATCTTTATTTTTACACAAGTGAGAGATATATGGTAAATATTACCATACATTTTTCCCGAGCGTAACGCATCGTGCGAGAATATTCCCCAACGTGATTCGACATCGTTCGAAAATTCCCAAAGAGAGCTGAAAATTAATTAATTTACGTGGCAAGTCGACGAGTATCGCCTAGGAGCGGAATAGGGGCCTTGCGGAGCAGCTTGCCTAGTTTTGTACTTTAGAGCGACACCTGTTATTAAAAAAGACACCTGCCGCGGTGCGTTGTCTAGCGCGGTAATAGAAAGTTCCCGAAAAAAACTATAATGACGGTGTCTCGTCCCGAGACCGTGCACCGTCGCTCGTTCCATTACCAAATTGTAATCACGTTCGATCGAGCAAATTAAATCTTCCCCCGGGAGAGTTGCCTTCCGTAACGAATTCCAAGTGCTCGGCGGGACTTTGGGTTCCCACAGACGCGGCCGTTTCGAAATGGAAGGAGCGAGGGAAGAATCGTCATTTTCAAATGACGGTTTTGTCGCATTCAAATCCTCGGCCGTGAGTAAGATCCGTGACTCGCATTCGGCGCGTATTCACCGTCACGGGCCTCTCCTTCGCCCGGCAGGGATTATGTCGTTTATTTCGCGCCCGGCTGCTAAGTCGCCGCCCGAATTACCGCGCACGAGATCTTCGCGCCGGAGCGTGCCGCACTCCTCGTATCCCGGCCGGGCTTTGTAGCGTGACCCCTTTTTCATCGGAATTATACATTGTACGTCGCGGCGATTCTCCGTTTAGAGTTCTCAGCATCGTTTAGATGAGCTGAGAGCTGCTCTTTCAACGTCCACTTTTAAGACGCTTTTGTTTTTCTTTAGTTTGCTGTTACGCTTTTGCGGTACCATACGACCGAATGACACCGGTGACGAGGTCGAATCGAGGTTCAAAGTTCTAGTAACTCTGCCTTAACTCGTTTAAATTTACACTGAGAAAAATATGATAGAGTAAAGTAGGATTTGTGTTAGTAAAGCGAATGCATAATGGCATTGCTCGTGTTTTGTTTTAACATTGTGAGGCCTTTTTACCAAGAGTGATGGTACTTTTTGCGTTGACGCTTATAATCATTGAGAACAGTGGTTCGAGATTCTTTGATGTACAATTAAACTTTAAATACCTAAAGAAGGCTACAAATTTACCGTTTGCTTGTACTGTTCCAGTGCTGGCAGTTAACGGTTGGAAATACATTTGTAATTTTATATTGGAAATTTTTAATATTTAATACACAGAGAGAAAATTGGTTTTATATTTGCAAACTTTGAGAAATTACTATCTTAAGTTGGCAAAATGTACCAATTTGTTCACAATTATTCTTAGAAAACTGACACTTTTTACTAACTTGGGATAGTAATTTTTCAACTTTTTCCAATATAAGACCAGTTTACTCTTATGTCAGTAATTTTTATTAATCTTTCTTCTCCATGTATGACATTATAAAAATCATTGGTAATAAATAGGGAAAATTATGAAAAGAAGGGCTCCAAGTGGCCATAAAGGGAAAGCTTTCGGAAATGAAAATGATTTTCAATACCCCACGAATATAATCGAATAGAAACCAGGAATGTTTGACTTGCTCTTAAGATAAAAGTATTTCTTATTATTTAAAGAATTATCCCACATTCATATATCCGGATTGAGTTTCACACGTCATTAGCGCTACGTTCTCATATCCAAGGGACTTCAAAGTTTGTTTACTAACACGGTCACCGAGCAAATCCTTCTGGTTATTTACCTTGACACGATGCTCGTGCCACGAATGACAATATCAAAACATAAATGTCATTCAAATTTAAGTAAATATTAAAGGCAGTCGGTATCGTCGAGTTAGATTCAAATTTTGTTCAAGATTTACCTTCAGCCCTTCCATCCAGGATCAATGAATAAGACAAAGAGCATATCGATGAACGCGGCTACTCCATTATTCATCAATCGCCGGAGGAATGTTGAAACATTTTTAAGAGCGACAAAAATTTTACAACAATATTCTTTGGTCAACGAATTCCCGGTGGTATCTTATCGCAGTGGATCTGATCGTTGTTGTCAATTTAATTGTGCAAAGAATTATTCCGGTCACACTTTCCGTTGGATTCTCGAGTGCAATGTTTCGTACTGCCTGCCATTCATTAAGCAAGCACGTGCTCAACGATATATGAATAATAACGAGAACGTTTCCGATTTTCTCACTCACCGAAAATCCCGAGGTTTCGGGTTGCAAGGCGAAGCCGCAGTGCACGGTGCATAAAGGAAATTTGAATATTGCCCGAAAAAAAAAATGATGCACGAGTAAAAAAAGCGTGACGGTACTTGGGTGGTCTTTTTCGCCACATGCGGCTCATTTATCAAATGAACGGTCCTATCATTACGCCTGTTTTGTTTTACTCGTGAACATACTGAACTAATTTTTACAAAAAGCACGTGGGCATTGGGTTTCAGTACTGATTGATTCTGTATTGGAACGTATGTCAGATTTGATGTAGATGATCTCTTGTTAGATCTTTCTTTGTGGTTGAAATAATATATCGGGATGAATATCTGGGGGAATTTAAGGTTGAAAATAAAGAGAATTAATTATTGTATTAGTAGGAGTGTTTGAAAAAGTTTTGGAAGTATGTGTTAAATTTAATACCATAAATTGTAACAAAAAATGTTGGTACAGAGTTTATGTATCTTTTTTGATATAAGAATCTTTTTTATAAACTTTTAATATTTAATTATTTACATTTAATATGAATTAAATTAAAAGAAAAATTAAAAATACTGTAATATATCTGGAGAAAGAAAGATATTATAATTCAAAACCAGTACATGTCAGCTCTAATAGCAAAAATTATTCCAAATTATTTCAAATTATTCCAATTATTGTTGCAATCGTTAATGTTCTGTTTCATATACACAATATTATTATATTCTAACGAACCGATTTAAAAATATTAATGATCAACATGAGGTCATACAAATTTGATTAAAATTCCAATATAAAATTTAATTATCCACAAGTATGGTACCGAATGAACAAACATTCAGATTAAAATTTGTCATTTATTTCCCACAGCGGACAATTTATAATAATAAATCCCATCAAACCGCACATATGGAATACATACAATTTATCAATTACTTTCTCGCAATTACCGTGTACTCAAGGGTACGCTCTAACTGTTACTTTTCGCAAATATCGCAGTATACTACAATAATACAAATCGTTATACGCAAATCAAATTACACAGAATGCGTTGCCGGTCGAATGACGGTGACCTTGGACGAAGCGGGAGTTATACATCCATAATCATACGCGCAACATCTTACCCGCGGCCATAAAAATGGCCGCACGGATTTGCACTTACGCACTGGGCAAAGTAGTCCGGCGTACACTGAGAAAAATTCGTACAGTTTACGCAACAGCATGTGTAGAATTAAAGCGTAAACAATTATAACAACTGAAAATATGATTGGCAGCAACTGTAAATGGAGTTGTTGCAACTGTTTTCACGCCAACTCCGCGTTAAGAGTTGGTTTTGGAGTCAACTCCCGATAGGCAGTTGTGACTATGACTGTAACTGAAATTGATTAAAGTAAACAAATGAAGCACAGATAATCTTAGAGTTAAACTTCAATTTGTCTTGTAAAAGATACTCAGATGTTCATTAAAAATTATGTACAGCGTCTGAATTAAATGTATGATAATCTAAATTAAAGCTACTTGTGTTAAACTGGAAGAATTTTGGTTTAAAGGTTTACGACAACAATTTTTTAATCAAGAGTTTTTATAACTTATTTTTGCTTACTATCTGTCACTATTATGTCAACTCTAAATGGATAGTTGTATTGAATACCATGCTTATACATTTGACTCCAAATCCAACTCCACATACGCAGTAGCGATTACCAGATTTTTTTCTGAGTTTAAGAGCAAGAGTGGCCACACCGCGGCACCTAACATTACGGCCAAAGATACGAGGCTTGTCCGAGCATAAAATGGTAAAGGACAAGGGCGAGCGAGGGAAACGGAAGTGGTTCCATCTGGCTCCCCCAGATCGGTGTGACCTGTTGAACCACCTCGTGACCGGAAGTATACTATACACCTACGGGACCCGTATCCTTGTTTCACCGTCCTCGTCGCTCCCGCGTCAGCCACGACAACAACAAAGGCTTCTTTTAACTCGGCGCGTCTTATCACGACGAGCACCTTGTTTACCCGATTACGGAGCCAGACGCCTCCTCTTTACTCTCGGCGCTTTTTGCGCCCGTCCGAGATTAGATACTTGTGTTTTGGGAAGGAGAAAGGACGTTTGTCTTTTTGGCCGGAAGTAACAGGCCCGACGTTTCCGCGGCCCCTACGGATGAATCGCTTTATTATATGCATTAGTTAACGATTTTGGGAATATTTATTTTAAGATGCCCGAGACAAAGCTCTCGGCCCAGTTCCGATTGGTCGACTGCGGGAGGAAGTGTTACAGTTAGGTCGCAGTCGATGGAAAATCCAGGTGCGTGCATTTTCAAAAGTCACGGCATAATAGTTCACTCGGACGAAAACCACAAAGAGGAAACACCAAAAATTCACCTAAACTTTGATATTCTTTTTTTGAAATAATCTCGGAGAGTTTGAATAGGATTATACACCTGGACGCTATTAACAATTTATTTATAATTGCAGTCTAGGACGGATAGCTGCAGTTTTTCCTTTTCAACCAATTGCAAAGTTGATTCATTATTATTGGCTGGGTGGAAAAATTGGTATTATGACAGTGCTGGCAATTGGGAAAGAGCTAGGCGTAGAACTGGTATATAATTGTTGACAAATTTTGATGTTTCCTTGAATTTGTTATTTATTACTGATTTATGGTAAAATTTGTACTGAGTCGATAGTAGTTTTGCTGATTGATTGATAAATAAACATTGGTGTAATACTGGTACGAAAATGTTCCAACCATAAACATGATATATTTATTTTTATTTGTGAATTTTTATATCTTTTGTCATATCTTAAAAACATTTATAAAAAAATTGCCATTATAAAATCTCTACTAGCCACTACTATGGCAATACTACTTATTGCCAACCATTAATTGTAAATTTTGGAGCAATATAAGCAAACTATAAATTACTAATGATTAGTAACAGTACTGTACCTCATACTGTACCTCAGTCTTAGTCAGTATTTGACCATTTGTACATAGACACATTTTTTGTTTAACTTAATATAGCATCACTTCTCTTACATTATTATTTCATTTATTAACAAAAAGAAAAGAAAAATTGTGAAATTTTGCAGCAACTTTTCTCAACATACATTAATTACTACCTGCTTTCACATTTTACTTTAATATATATATTCTGAAATATTATTCCACATATTTTACAAGTGAAATGTAAAAGACGTTTAATTAATTCCAATAAATAATAACATGCAACGGTGCATGTTATGATATAAATTAGTATTCGAAATGACAGTCCGGTGGTGCAACCTTTTGGCTTTAAATTGCGCCCATATTAAGCATACTGCCAATTATTGTCAAGTTATTAAAAATTGCTGGCGCATATGTCATATTTATAGTACGCAGGTCAGTGCGCGGCGTTGTGCGAGCGAGATTTACGCGCGCCACTGCTTTCGACACTCGGGATGGGGAGCTCGCCCGATAAATGGGAATAGGAAAGATGCAATTCGCATGGGGGAACAATGAGAGGTTGATGCGTGTACGAGACAGGTCCGGGGCATTATGCGCCAACACAATGCCGGGCTCGCGCGCGTATACGCGCACACTGGCGCGCGAGCACCGTAGCATTCTGTCACTCGGTAACATTTGGGATGAAAGATTCTATCGCACCCCAATCTTTTGGCCATAATGCGAGACCCCATTTTTTTTCTTCCTTTCTTTTTCTTTTTTTGTTTGTCCTTTCCAATAAGTGCCCCATAAATTTAGAAACGTAAAGTCGTTAAAAAACAAACCATTATGCTCTTATGCAGCATCTTTTCGCGCGAGGAACTTTTATAATGTTTTAGATTGAGGATATTGGTAGAGGCTCGTTAAGGGTTGAAAATGATAATGCATTCGGAGAAGTGTTATCGCGTTGCTTTTATTTACTGAGATCTGACCGTTCAATTTTTCAAGGAGCGCAATCGTCTTGCGATCTGCGTTACGCGATTCGCCACCTGTTGCTCGCGCACGAAATTAATATCGCACACAAGCACGCTTCTAATTCGACCAATCGCGCATTTTGGCGGCTCTGCTCAAATCAACGTGGGCCCAGTCGCTGTCCATAAATTATTGCAGCAAAATAAAAGTTTGACTGGGGTTGAACTGAGGAACGCTTTTGATTATCGTGGCAGAGTTATTTTAGTTTGTTAAAAGAAATTAACAAGGGGAAAAGAGAATTGTAGAAAGTACTTTCAAGTAATTTCAAGTATACTAGTTTAATTTAATAAATGCCATTCAAATCTAGTAAACTGTATTGAAAACATTATTATTGTTCAACTTAATGTAAATTATAATATAATTTACTATTTATATATTATAAGGGTTTAAAGATATATTGGATGTATCAGAAGAGTAAATATGTTTACTATAAATATTAATAAAATTTAAAAACAATATACAGCATCATCAATTACTTCACAAATATTAAAAATTGCTCTTAGGGTGGTATTTCTTATTATTTTTTATAGTAAAAATTTTCATATCCCTAAATTAAGATGAAAAGTTTTAACTTTTATTATTACTTTATTCTTGCTGTATATAAAACCATGTATTATTTTTTTATAATTCATTATATCCAAAAAACAATTGTTCTCATTTAAATAACCAACTACAATACAATCTCACAATCAAAATACTTTTTCGTAATATAATTTACAGTTATTAAAAAAGTATTTACAGTAATGGTTAACTAATCGTGTGTCGCGGCAGTAGAAATTTTAGTCGAGCCAACTCTTGGTAAACTTCTCTCGGCGCGGATCAAGCGAAACGCAGCGTAACCTATATAGAGGACCGGGGCGTCCCACGTAAAAAGTACAATTCATAAATATGGTAATCCCGTGAGCGTACGTGAACGTACGCGAGAGGCGATGATTGAAAGTAACTTGTAAAACTTTTATGAGACGCATGCGAGGCTCGCGAGGCCCGCGCAAGGCGCGTAAGCACCGGGGAAGAAGTTAAAAGTGTGTGACGTCACGAGAAGGTGGCACGTGGCGCGTGCCATCCTGTCCCAAGGGGTGGGGCACCATGAAAACACGACAGTGGGGACAAGGACCCTGGACTGTCGGCATCATCGAGTTGCATCAAATTCTTCGGCGAAAGATGTTCCATTATATTTCGCAATATTATATTCGGATACGCGCGGATGGTTGGCTCGTGTTACGCTTCTCAAATTTTGTTTTCGCTATTAAAAAATTCAATATATCACATTTGGAAACATCGGCTATACTCGCCATTCAGGTGTCCTCGCCCCCCGATCGTTTAACGTGAACTTCAAACTATCCCTCGCGGCCAAGTGACCAACAGAAATTTCACCCTTTTTTTTTTCTTCTTCTCTCCCCATCCCCTTCCCCCTTTTTGGCGTACGAGTCGCGCGTTATTTTAGGCGCACGAAATCCTTATCTCGAATGATACTTCAAACTTCTTTTATGTAATATTTTAGTATCGCTATCGCGCAGTAAATTTAATTTAATAAAACTTTACAGTACACCTACTCCTTATTACTTTATTATTTATCATTATTTTCATTTATTTTTCTCGTTTTTTATTAAATTCTGTCGTGAGTTCTCCGCAATTTTCATTCCTTGAACGTTATTTATATACTCATTGTCCATTTTATTTATCAATCGAAAAAGTTGGACGCAGACGCACTTGCTTCACTGCGTTTCATTCGCAAATATCCTTTGCGTCGCTTCGCCGTGTCGTTAGCGTTATCCGCGTTATTTTTGGCTAAATATTCGGCTAATTTCGTCCGCAAGGTCTCCATTTTGAGCTGAGTATATATCTGGTGTTTAATCTTAATTTGCGACGCAAGAAAACAGAATTAGTCGGGCCCCTGAGAACAAGAGCCATTATCATTTCCAGAAGTGGCAGTGACAGTGACAGTAGCAACGTTGCTGGTCGTCGAAATCATTCTCGAATGAATGATACATCCAGCTTTTTAATTCGTCTGCTTTTTATTATCAGAGATAAATCCTGTTTTGCGGTTGGAAAATCCTTTTAAGTGAACGGATGTGTGTTGTACTATTTATATCGACTAAATTTATCATGATAATTTCATTATTTAAATTGTTTTATAAACATTTCATATAAATTATTCTATTTTCCAAATTTATATAGAATATAATATATTATAACTTATGATTCTATTTTTTATCAACGTGTAAAGTTTATTAGAATTATGTTAGAGTATAAAAGTTGAAATCATGAAGTGATTGTAGAAATTAGTAGAGTTTTTACATCATCCTTTGATGTATATTCCAGTGCAGAAAACCACAAACGAAAAGCCCAGTTAAGATGTCCAGAAACATTTCATAAATTCTTGACACTGTAAATCTGAAAATACGTACAAAGATGATTGATTCCAATCGTAAAGTAAGTATAATAATAATGAGTGGGAAAAGGACAGAATAAGAAGAGGAAGAAAATAAGGAGGGGGGGGGGGGGAAGGGGGACTGGCCATTTTCCGAGTAGTGAAAATTCCAGGGACAATGCACGCATCGGTTGATGGATGACGAGCGAAAACGGGAGGAGGACGGAGTGGCGCAGGTCGGCTCTGGCGGCAGGCTCGCCGGCAGGATCTTGGCGTTTTGCGTACGCGTTTACGCACCGGTAAAGAGAGCCGGGGTGTCGCTGGCGTGGACGGCTCGGAGAGTGGGGTTGGGCGCGTGCAGCCGGCCTGCAGCTGCCTCTCGGCTCCCCTCCAGGGTGTTGGCGCGCCGCTCGTGCCCCTTTCCCCTTGCGCGGACTCGCACCATGATTATAAGTAGGGGTGCGGAGAACCCGCTACCTCCAGTCGAGGGTTGTCAGCCGCCGGGAACCGATGTTAATTACGCGCGTCTGCGAAGATCGACACAGCACCCCCACAAGTGGCCGTAGCGGGGCGCAAAAGAAACTTTACCACTGGATTATAAGCGACCTAGCCCTCGCGGTCGCCGACTTCTCCCGTTCCAATCCAAGGATTTAACCGCGCAGTTAATTAGTTTCCCCCCCCCCCACCCCGGCAGTGCGTGTGCCAGCAAGCAAACTCTGTGCGAAGGAAAATAAAAAGAGAGAAATTTGAGAGAGAATTTAGTAAAGATCGCGCAAAGGATCGGTTTGAGTGGCGCGCAATCGTCGGCGGCGTTTTAGCGCGCGCTTTACCGCGCGAATCGTCACCGGTAACCGGGCAGTGTTGAACGAGTGCCGCGGCGCACCGCTTGGTGGCGCCAGTGCAGCGAGGAGCGCGCGCGTACGCGCGACTCGAAGGGCGGCGCTTGGCGGCGCTTGGCGGCGCGACTCGGCGAGGCTCGCCGGGGCAACGCCAGTAGTACCTCGGCTGCGGAGTAGTGACTCTTGCGCGTGTCTTTGCCGGTGTGTACGTGACATGGAATACGAGTGCTTATCCGAGCGGCCAGCAGTGTGCAGTGTAAATCAGTAGTTTGGCGGCCAGTCTGCGGCCCGCGTCGCTCGCGCCACGTTCAGGGTGTCGCCGCGAGGCTGTGACACCCGCGCCAAAGACGTGCCCCGAGCGTCAACGAGCAACCGAGTCCGCGCCACCCGATTATGCGGCAGGATCGCACGCGCCTCACGGCGAGCTAACAACGCGCTCTCCCCTGTCTCCCCAGGCGACAGTAAACATCCACAGCGCGGACAACAACAGCCCAACATGTGGACCGCCATCCTCCTATCCACCGCCGCCCTACTCACGCTGTTATCGCCCCGCGCTGTAAGTTTCTTTCTTCTCTCTATCTTTCCTTGCATTTCTCTTATTATAACTCTTCTCTTGTCTCCTTTCGTGCCTCCTTTTCTCGTTTACCAAGTCCTTTTCTTAACTTTTTCTTTAAGCTGAAATATCAGTCGCGTTATTACTAGATCAGTGCACTTTTAACTACAAAAGTTTCTCAATGATAAGCCATTTGTTCGCGATGGGAGATATTGATTTAGTGTGAAATATTCATTTTTATGATGGGTAATTACTTAACTTTTGGAAGTTGTTTTCAAAGTGGGAAAAAAACTCCCAACAAAGTTACATTACATGATGAGAATGCTGTTTTTATAAAGACGTAGTTTTTCCCGTGTTAAAAGAATGGTTTATCATTTCAAACATTTTAATATTAATTCATTTAATAAAAGGAAATTAAAGCATTACACCACTGATATTTCACATTAAATATTCTCTCACTTATTTTCCCTGATATTTCTTTCCCTTAATTTCCTTTGCTTATTTTTTGTCATTTTTGGTACACCAGCATATGTATTTCAATAAATATGCATACTTTGAGTGAGACAAAAACCTGACCGAGTGTCTATTTCCGTCTGACCGTTTGTCAATGAGGTTGCATTCTCTCTAAAAAAAAAAAAAATCTTTCCCCGTAGTTTAGTGTATTTTGCGCAGTCTGTCGGGATGCCGTATTCCGGGAAAGAACTTTTTTTTTGTTATTGTTTATTTGTTTAACGTTTAGCAGCAGCTACTGTGTTTTGTATTCTTTTCTCTAATTCGTGCAGTGATCGTTGCGTTCATTTATTTTCGTGGGTTGTTGTCCTTGTTTCTTCTCTTTCCTATGATACATCATTTGTGATAGAAAAAAAAAGCAGTCGATCCGTCAGAGTATATAAAAACTTGTGTCAATGTGCCGAACGAAAACTCATTAAAAATCATAACATTAAATGTAGTTTAAAGCGTGATAATAAAATACAGGTAAAAGAAAGTGACGGAAAATTAGTATCCCTATTGAACCGGACTTTTTTTTTACAACGCTCACCAATAAATCAATTATATGGGACTATTAACTTTATTAGAATTTTTTTTTTTTAATACGACATATTTAGTGAATGGTATTTGGAAGTTAAAGACGTTGCTTATTGAATAAGAAAAGTTTGTTCCGTCACGAGTTTACAATACTTGCCTTTTTTTATTTTTTTATAAAATCTTTACTTGATTTATTCCTTTTATTATATATACATTTGTACAAAATTACACTTTTATACAAGGGAATATAAAATTCAACATTTATATCGTTAAATTAACTTTAATATATAATCTGTATTTAAATTTAATGCAATTAACAAACACGCGTTCAATGTTACAACTCATAAACCTCAACCGGGCCCACAATTAATCCACATTTCACACGAATTACCAATTCAATCGTCGCTCGACAATTGAATTACATTGCACCGTTTATTTGACAATCAAATCGACTTTCGGGTTGAAAAATAAATCATCCCGCTTCTTTCTTCCAATAAAAGGCCGGGAGGGGTCTAAAAAAAGACGGCAATAAAAATGAAAATTCCTCGCGCCGAAGTCGCAACCTCCCGAAGTAAAAAGCCTTCGAAACTATTATTAACGTCTCCTCCTGCGCGCTTACATTAATCAAACCGTGGAAAAAGTTGGCTGAATCGGGCGGCCTTTACGGTGAAAAACCGCAAGCGATTAGAGGAGAGCCACTTTGACGGGGGTATCCGAGAAAAGGACAAAAAGGATCCGAAATATGTGTAACTGTCATTGTGCGACCTTCGACTTTGTTTCCGGGGAATGACGAGGAGCGTTCGGTCGGCGGGACAGTCAGTCAGTGACTTTAGCTGGGGCAAAGTCGACAGGGATAGGGGGGGGGGGGCAACAGACAGACGCGATTCATTCTTGCGCCCTCTCTCTCCTCGCGCTTTTCAATTCCCTCGGGCTCGTTCTTTTCTTCGGCATTCAGAAAAGTGAACCTTTGGAATCAAACCGAATTGTTGATTGAAATAATTCTTTTCCCCTGCCATGATATTTTCATGTAATTGGAAACATTTGTGGAAATTAATGATAATTATTGTAGATAAAAATATTTTAATAGAGGTGTTTGTTGGAGTTAAAATTATAAACTTAGCGTGATTCGTTTACTTATGAGCATAATTGAATTGGGAAAGATCTGAATTTTTTTTTTTATATATAAGGGAATATTTTTAACACCGAATGTGTAACGTATCTTTTTGTCTCTAAGACACTGGGATCCCTCTTTCCTTTTTACTTCGGTTCATTGCTTTTCGTAAACACGTTTCCTTCGCTTCTTTTAATTGGTTTCAGATGAGGAAATTTTTGGTAATTGTCTTGAGCTTTAGTTTGCGCCTAGGGGAGCCGCATGCGTGCCATATGACAAGGGTTAAGTGGTTTGATTATGCTCCGTGCGACTGATAGAAAGTGGACAATCTGTCGTTGAGAAGAATCAGGGAATTATTTAGTGAGAAGCTTGAAATGATGAATTGAGAAAAAAATTGATTTATTTTTAAATGAAAATATAAATCCTTGTGTTATTACTAAATGTTATTTTTTAATGTATATTTTAATATTTTAATTTCGATAATACATTTCGTAATTTTAATATTTCGATAATTTAACATAATCAACTCTTTCTTCTGTTTGATCACAAATATATAGTGTTTGATCACAACATATATAATGCATGTAAACATATGATTTAAGAATATATTTTCTGCTTTTTACTGTGTAAGTTTCTTTCAGCAATTTCACTCTTTAATAAAAAAAAAACACACACATTACCATGAAAGATGCTCATTACGTGAAATTTTTTCCGGAAAATAAAACACTTAAGCTAGGCTATAACCCATCAAAACTCATTTAATATCAATTATACATTAAAACCACGCGATAACATATGCGTTACCATTTAATTGCATTAATTCTATCTTCAGAGCCATAAACTGATGAGTTTTACATTGTATATTAATTAATTCCATGGTTAAAATCGACCACAACGTTAACTCTCGTCTGGAAACTTGAAAAACCCCAGTCGAATCTATAAACATTTCCATTTCTCGAAATTCAGCAGCTACTTAAATTAAAATTACACTTCAGTCCAATGTAAAATTAAACTTGCAATCTAATTCTGTCAAAGATATTAGGCATTTCCTTTAAACGACTCAAAATAAAGTCTACGTTCTCAAACTTCCCTACAACTGACATCTTAAAAACTATAAATTATACTGTGATCTATAATTCATCTAAGTAGTACATGAATAGCACATAAAGATATACAATTTTTAATCTTTCCCCGTGGTATAGAAGGTGACATTTCTGACACTTAAGTAGCCCATAAATATTGGATGATTTTGGTCTAAAATTTGTCCCCGAAACATGAATTATCCAAGGGTACCTGGAGCCCGAAATTATATTTAAAAAAAAAGAAACTTTAGGGTCGTACAAAAATTACATTTCTATCACACAGATAGTACATAAAAAGTACATAATTCCCACATAATAAAACTTTCAGCTTGATTAAATCACCGTGCAACTACCCTGCGATAAACAAACCATCATTCAATCCACACTTCCTCGATCGTCCGCTAATTTCCCTTTCATTATTTCTTTTTCCCCTCCCCGTCATTCGCAGCCAAAATCAATTATCCCCCCCCACGCGTTAAATCGTTTACGCGGCCGGGTGTCGTCGCGTCGTTAATCCGCATACGCATCGGCCTGGCAACGGGGTCGTCGCCGTCGCCATTGCCCCGTTTATGACGAGAACCAGAGCATCCCTAAATACGCGCGATTCGTGACCGAAATAGATGCCGGGCGGAGGAGAGAGCCCGTCGCGCTTTACGAGACCCACCGCCTCGGGCGACTCTCGCCCGGTGTATAGGGGAGGGCTTAAACCCTCGGGCGAGGGCCGCGCCACGATCGGTAGTTAACGGCTCCGGGACCACCGGACACACTCGCACTTCCTCGTTCGCACAATGACGACGCTTTACGGCCAATCGTAATTAGCAATTAAGCGCTAATTTACGGCGCCTTCGTGCGCTCCGGAGGATCGTTTCGCATCGTCGCCGCGTTCCTTTTATCGTTATTATTTATTGACTTGCGTCAAGGCCCGGTACTCTTTCAATCGCGCCGGCAAATTCTTTCATTTGCACATTTCTCGTGAATGGAAGCTGCGGAGAGGGGGAGGGCGTTCAGGCAAATCGGAGTTGTTTTATGGTTTTCGTTATGATTATTTTATTATTATTGTTCTTTGTGAACTGTTCTAAGTCAGCTAGGTGTACTGATACAAGGTCAAAGTTCATTATCTGAATTAATTGCAATATCAATAACACTTAGAAAGGGCTGTGGATAGTCCTAATATGATAAATCTATATATCATTAATTCGAAAAAGTATTAAACTGTATGTTTAAGTGGAAAAGGTATTCTGATATCAAGTACTACTGTGACGCGAAAACCTTGGCGGCCCGGTTTTGTGAAAGATTCACCTACCAATAAGTTTTACAATTTTAATACCAAAAATAAATTTTGTAATGCCTATCATTTAATACTCTATTTTGCAATTCAAAGCACCGAAAAGTAGGAATTCCTCCTCAAGGCAACCATACTTTTGGTACAAATTTCTCCAGCAGTGTTGCTACGTTCGCAGAATTTCAAAGCAGTCATTTTGGACGCATCGAAAGCAGACGCAATGGCATGACAACACTGCCAAAGTTCCCCCCTCTCTCTCTCTTCCACCCATACATCTACCACCGGTGACTTTTTAATCTCAATTTATTTTCGCGGCGACGTTTCCAAATTGTCGTGGCGAAAATTGCATCGGTATCTTTTACCCTACTTTCGCCAGTCCCGCGAGTCATTAGTTAGACTTCCTTCAGAAATAGCCATTACGTCTGACGCGCGCAATCAATGCGCTGCGAGACAGACATGGGAACGCGGCGCGGTGTGTCGTAACGTTCGATTCCCGTGCGTGCTTTTCTCGCGGTACAAGGTTACCGGGCGCAGTCCGATCCGTACGCATTATTTCGTATGAATAATGCGATTTTCATTCCATATCTCGCGGCTCGATCGTCGATACATTTTGCAATCGGTTAACTATTTGCCCCTGTCTGGACTCGCGACCGGGGATAAGGAAGGGGGAGGGCGGGGGGAAGGTACGCGAGTTCGCTGTAATTGATTATTTAATTCATTAAATTATCCTCGGTGCACGTCTTTGTAGTATTCC
Organism: Leptoteleia sp. ZL-2020; assembly: GCA_022817305.1. NCBI lineage: Eukaryota > Metazoa > Arthropoda > Insecta > Hymenoptera > Scelionidae > Leptoteleia > Leptoteleia sp. ZL-2020. The sequence goes on from JABFPN010000516.1 coordinate 43,743, forward strand.
GGGGCTCGGGTACTAATAACGATAAGTCAAAGTAGGCAATTGAAAATGATTGAAAAAGGAAGGCTGGTTTGGGTATACCCGATTTCGGTTTGCTAAATTGAATGATGAAGTAATGAAAATATTTATGTAAAATTTATGATTCGTTATAAAATATACTTTTACGTCATTTGGATTAATCTCCTTTTTTTTCACAATAATACTGAAATGTTGTTTTAGTAATTGGAATTGAATTTTACCATAATTGCAAAAATAAAGGCAAAAGAAGATTAAAGCAAAGTGGTCGGAGTATCTTTCACTGGCAGGGGGGAAAAAAGTTTTAACTAAAAGTAGAAATAACAAACGCGTGTATTTGTTTCGTATACATCCACTTCATCTGTCACAACATAACTTGATTTTTCATTATACCCACGTGACTTATACGTGGCGTTCATAAAAATGTCACATTAAGCGACGCGTGATAAATTTTATGGTACACAAAGTTAAATCCGCGGTTAAATGTGTCGAATTTTCTTGCGCGCAACTACGCGTTATATCAAAAATAGTACAGTGCTCTTCAGACATTGCTTATCTATCGCCTGCTGTTCGCTGCTCTTCCAAAAATAAAAAGTAAAAAAAAAAAGGACTTCCAATCTTTGGTATCGCTCTTTAAAGCGCGACATCAATGAAGTGAAATTCCGCAACGGCGAAAGTCAAACAACTTCACCCGGGAGTATACGTAACGTGAGAAAATGGCGAAATTAAAAATAGCCCAAATGGCCCCCGGGGACCCGTAAATCATAGGAAGTGGCGTGTAAAATTTGCACTGGCGTGTCGCGCCGATCGCACGCGACGAGCGCCACGACGTCGCGTAACGCGTATCGGCGTCGGCCTTTTACGCCGACTAGGCGAAAAGTGTAAAATAAAAGGGTCGGACGAGGGAGTGGGGAGGGAAGCGGGTAAAGGAGAAACGGAGAGAGAGAGAGATGAAGAAACCGCGAAACGCGCGCGACATCAATGAAGTGAAATTCCGCAACGGCGAAAGTCAAACAACTTCACCCGGGAGTATACGTAACGTGAGAAAATGGCGAAATTAAAAATAGCCCAAATGGCC